>JAAAKO020076381.1:0-23303 GCA_010015015.2 Bolitophila cinerea | reverse complement strand
TGTTGACACCTCATACCACTCACATATTGCAGCCCTTGGCAAAGCTGTTTTGGGCTAGTCAAACGGGTGCCATAAAATATACCCAATAACATATTCAGTGCACAACACAAATCATGTGCGCATGCGCAGCATTCTCTTCTTTTTTTAACAAAAACATAAAAAAGATTATGGGAGATTATGAGAGATTTTTACAAGGTATATTTTGCCTGTCACCGTGAAACGTTTTTTCAACATTGCCTGCGACAATTAAACAATTTAAAATTTCGTCTAAACCATCATAATCTGAATCATTCCATTTTCACCGTAGAATAAACCAGAGAATATCAATTTTTGTGCAAATGGGTCGTTCAAAATTATAAAGGTTTGCATTCTTATAAAAAATATGTATTTTGCCTTTACTATTATTTTTCCATGACTATTCAGCAAACCAAAAATTGTCTCTTTCGCCCCACCTGGTGAAAGAGCCACTTGAAAGGATCGAGGAGAATGGATGTAGCTTAGAATTTATAATTTATATTTCTGAGACATTCCGGGAAAAGTTTGATTGTTCAATTTTGAAACATTTATGAAAATATTTAAATCTTATATTACCATTTATTTTATTTGAAAATTTTCGAAATAAAATAAGATTTCCTTTTTTAGACAATAAGATACAATTTTATTTTTTTCTTCATTTTATTTTAAATTTAAAGTTTTGTATGTCAAATTGTGGAATTTTGCAGTTGTTTTTTTCGCTATTGTGCCTGTAAAAACGTCAATTATTATTTTTTTTCTACATTTAAAAAGATCTGTGTATTTTCTTAAAAAAATATCAAATGAGATGTTTTCTTTATTAAAAGTCAATTGTTAGAATTATTAAACTAAGTACGATTTTAAAATAAAATTTTTGAGGCTATAAATTAAAATTGTGAAGGGGTAACATAAATTGTATATCATTAAATGTCAATTATGTTTTTTTTATTTTAAAATTTTAAAAATAAAATAAGATTTATACTTTTTAATACAATAAGATATAATTTGTTTTTTATTTAAAGTTTTGTATATTAAATTTTGGAATTTTGCAGTTCAATTTTTCGCCTTTTATTTGAGTTAATTATTAAAGAATTTTAGTTATAATAATTTAATAATTTAAAAAAAAACTTTTTAGAAATGTTAATTATTAAAGAAGGATTAATTAGCAAATACCTTTCTTTAATTTATTATTTTTGTGATATTTTCCGAAAAAATAATATAACCATAACATATAAAAATAATAATATATATAATAATTTAGCATTTAGCATTTCTGATTATTTCTCAATTTTCATAATTTTTTAGTCAAATTACAAAATTTATAAATATTTTTATTGTTTTTTAATGCATATTTTATAGCCACCTAACAATTATTGCATAAAAATGGTTTAAAAACATCACATAAGTTCAAAAAATAGCTGTGCTTTTATAGCTTTTTGGCTATATTTAGAAATAGTAAAAAGATACGTTATTCTGACTGAATTGGCAATAAATTATGCGGTTGTAACGTGGCGGCTGATATCTGGTTTTCTAATATATATGGTATTTAAGAAAAACCTTTTATTTTTTATTACAATAAAATAAATCTATCCATATCCACTCTCTCATTCAAACCTTCAATGCTAGACTAATTCCTACACTTAACTATATTCACATCGCGCTCAACGTGGACGCTGGGCCGTGTGATGGCGCAACTGTCTGACGGTATTCTTGCCAATGGTGCAGAACGAAAGAGGGAGATTCGGTTGCTTGAGTAGTAGGAGGTTCTAAAGGATGAAACGGGTTCCTCTCTGCTATCAAACTCTTACCAAAACAAGCTACATGTAGAACGACAGGATTATTTTGGGTTGCCCTGTTAGTAAATTTCTTCACTTACCCCGTCGCGGGTTCTTCGGAATAAACTCTGCCGCGTGTTACTATCGGATCAGGGTTGTAATGCTTTTTGTTTCTTCTTGGCTATTATAGCTATCCTTGGCCAGAATGACTTCACAATTCCGTGGTTTGCTGGACTTTTGTCTGTGATCTCAAACCTTTTATCGAACAATTATATTAAGGCTGTTCAGTGGGTCTTCCAATTGGGCCCGGTCCACACTTTCGACAAAATACGAATTTCATACCTCGTTTGTTTTCCATGGTTTGGCAGAAGAGATTAAAAGCTTTCTTCGGGGTTTAGTTCTTCACTTTTTCAGGCGCTGGCTTAAGCATTTTTTATCGTGTCGCTCTTTTCCACACTTTTCTCTCACGATCCGGCGCACACCGGGAAATATATCAATATTTTTGGCAAGTATTATGAAAATCAAATATTTCAAAAAAGAAAATTGTTTTATTAATTAAGAATATTACAAAACATTAAAAAAATATTATTATTTCAAAAAAAAAATAGTATATAAAATGTGTTTTGTTACTTTCTTGAAATAATTACCAATGTTTAAAAAATATAACTTTTCTATGTTCTAGTAATTTTATCTAAATTTAGATTAAAAAAGATACAATTGTTTTTATTAAATATAAAATAAAAAATATTGTTAAAAAAATATGTATGCCATAGTTATAATGAAATATATAAACTTATTTTAATTTGAAAATAAAATTGTCTCTGAAGTGGTAGAAAATGTATTTACATTAAAAAAAAAATTTAAGAAAAATATATAAAATGTGATTATAAAGTTGTCTGATATTGTCAAGATCGATGTTATTTCTCAAAATAAGCATATAAATATTATTAATATTAGTGTGTAATACTCACTTAATAATATAAGTAAGACCTGTAATTGCAGAAATCGGCTCTCTTCATCGTTTTTGTAATAATTTTTTTTTATATTTTATTAGTTTTTTTTTTAAATATATTTTATATTTCTTTTGATTTTGTATTCTATAATTAATGCTTGATGCCATTTGGACTAATCAAAAAAATGTCTCATATACAAATAAGTTGTTTTTTTAAATATGTTTCTGTCAAACAATAAATCAAAGAAAAGAAACAACAAAAAAAATAACATTTCTAAATAATTCATAGAAAAACTTTTTTCCAAAAAATGGTTTTAGAGATATAGAATAATTGCCAAAAATCAAAATGTTCTTTGGCACAGAGATTTGAGTTGCCTAATCATGTCGGAGCGTTTAATTTTTATTAAAACTAATTTTTCAATGTAATTAATTGTAACATACTTTTTGTATAACAAATTAATAACATTACAACTAGCTAAATAGCTTTTCTCGTCACTATATAGCTGTAAAAGCTATATGATCATATATATGACTTAATATTCAAAAATGCTAAATCATTATTATAAATAGCTATAAAAGAAAAATTAACAAATTATATTAAAACTTAATAGCTATTATGACTGAAAAAAAAATTATGTTTATCAGAAAAAAACATACACTATTTTCACATCACACATAAGTATAAAATATGCTTAAAATTGAATTAAAAACACGTAACATAACTGTAAAAATGTCAGGAAATGTCAGATGGAAAAATCCCACCTATAATCATTTTTTGGGTAACAATATGAGTATTAAGAACACAAAACTGAGATTATAAGTTTAAATATTTAAAAATTAAATATACAATAAAAAAAGTATCCAAAATCATTCCGCAATCAAATAATTAATAATTACAAATTAATTAATAGTTAAGATTATTTCGAAAAAAAACATGTTTGTACAAAATATGAATCCACATTATATTGTAAAAATTTGATATTTTTTTTGTTTTCTTATAAAAATACAAACATCGATATATTTTTCAGATTTATCAAAAAAAACAGAATTGTAGTAAAAAATAATATATATGTTTTATAAGTACTTATACCATACTAGTTATAAAGTTTATTGTAAAAACATTACATTTTAAACTAAAAGGGCGTTTAATATTTTCATTATATATAAGCTTAACATTATTACCATGGCAACCAAAAATATGACACACGAAATCTTATCATTATTTAAATTACATACATTTTTTTAATTCTATGATTTAGGATTGTTGAGTATTGTTTTTAAAATCTAAAAACAGTTAGTATTTGTCTAATGAAACAAAAATAAAAAAATCTTTAAGATAATTCAAATTTATTTCTGTTAATTCCAAATCAATATTTTTTTAAAGATTTCTTTCAACAATATATCTACCCAAAAAAACTCATTAAATCAAGAAAAATATAACAAATCTTGAAAGAGATTTAATATTCAAAATTTCGCATCCTGCAAATGATTTAAAATTTCACGAGACCAAATCAATTTAAATGTGTAAGCACCGAAGAAGTGCTTAAAATCTGTCTATCTCTCGTTGTGTATGCCATAAATTGCCACCCCAGAAACCATTCCGCCCGCCGACAATAAAGCGGTAGCTTCTATTCAATTACACTCTCCGGAATAACTGTAGGTACAAATATGTATATGTTTAGTAAGTGTGTGTGTATGTGTGTGTATGTGTGTGAGTATATATAGAGTATATAACACAAATTATAATATTGCAAAGCCGAATGCATTTACATATTTTGCAAGTCATAAATATTTAACACAAACGTGACTGAGACACGAACAAAGATGCGGACGACGACGTTGTACGACGCAACGGGTGCAGGTGGGGTGGTTAGGTGGGGGTAGCTGATTTGTATACTGTTATATCTGTACAAGTGCGCGCTGTGGTCTATATGTACACTTGTGTCTTTGTCTGTACTGTATACTGAATGTTTGTATGCGTGTATGTACTTTAGTGTTCAAGTACACGGCTGGCCTAACCCCCCTCCCCCAGCCGTACGTAATTGCTGAAAGGAAACCAAAATAAACATAATTACTTATGAAAATTAGGCTCGCTTCGATACTTTTGTTCTCCCACCGCGAGAACGTTAGCATAATGCATACACTTTTGTATACAATATGCATGTATATTGTATTATATATACATAATAAAATGTATACATATACTGCAATGTACGATTGTATTTGTATAGGTACACACAGACACACATACATATATTCGCCATGAATTTGTGGAGCCCACGATGCTACGCTTATATACTGTACTTGCGCAACACAAAATCTATACACTTCGTTTCCTTTTGAAGCGCTTCAAAACGGCCTGTTTGATTTTAAAGCGACCCACACGAAAGGTACGGCAGATGATCGAAGGAACGGCAAGAGCAGGACATGCAATAATATAGTAAGAATATGGCCTTTGACGCAAAAGCTTCATATTTCAAACCTATAAGGACATGAATTGCACTTGAAGGCTAACACATATGTCTTTAAATATTAAAAAAAAACTTCAATGATTTATTAAGATTGGTGGCCTACGTGCTGGACTAGTCTTAATAATTATTATGGTAAAACGAAGACAGAGTTTATAGATTTAAACAACAGATTTTCTATAAAAAAATCTTAAAGACATCATTTCAACAACATTAACAATAAAAAAAAATTAATAAAAAAAATATATTTATTTACAAAATGTAAGGATAAGGATAATAAAACACAATTTTAATTTAAAGAAAAAAAGCATTAACATTTTTTTATATTTAAAACAAAAAAGTGTTTATAGGATAAAACGAACAAAAAATTAAGCTTATTATAAATATTTTTAGTAGATAAACTTAACGAAAAAAAATTGAAAAAGTAGTAATTTCTAGCTGTTTTTTATTGAAAATAGTAGATATTTAGAAGCAGATAATACAAAAATCCTGTTCTTTTTTTTTGCTATTGATGGTGTGTTTGTTTATTTCAACAAGAGTCAACAAAATGTCTCATACTCACAGCATCTATTCTATACATATATAGTTTACTGAACATAATATAATTATATTTATAAAAGAAAAACATTATTATATAGTGTATGTTTTTAGCGTAAAAATTTCAATTAAAAAAAATTATCATTTCAAATAAACGTCTATAATATTTATAAAAAAAATTAAAAATTGTCCTTTTCAAAATTCCTCAAAAAAAACACATAACAAAATTATAAAAATGGTAATAATTTAACAAAATAATTAAAAAATAACCTTCAAGAAACAATATAACACATAATTTTAAAATTTAATTAAATAAATACAGTTTTAAAAAACATGTTTTATAACATAGTTTATTAAAATATACCAGTTAAATTTGTAATATACGAAACATTATCTAAATAAATCTAAAAAAGTTAGGAGCTTTTTCATCAATTTTCTTAAAACAATGTAAGAATTTATTTCTTGTTCAAAGTTAGATCTTTAGATCCTTTACACAATTTTTCATTTAAGTTTTGAATAAAAAATCACACTTGCTTTCAAAATTGTATTTAAAAATTAAATTTTTCGAATTTCTGGTATCTATCTTCTAGATCAGAATTTCTTTATTTGTACCGATCCGAGCAAAATATTAAACTATCGATTTTCGGGAATGGTACAAACTTCAATTTCAAGGAAAAAACGTATATTTTGAAATACTTAAAATATAAATACAGAAATAACGATATAAAAAAAACAATTTAGTATCCCAATAAAATACTTGAATAATGTATACTTAAGTAAAGAAGCGTATTCTATTAAAATTCTGTTTTTTAGAAATAATAATTTAGAGTGCTGTGCAAACAGAATGCGTTTTTTTTTCAGAATATTATAATTCAGAGTTTAAATCATATACGAGAGTAAAACATAAGTCTTTAAAAAATCTAGGTGATAATTAGAACCATCCTTCATATGACACTAACAAATGTTCAATAATATATATCGTGTGGTTTCACTTTTACAGTTGATTGAAGCAAACAACTTTAGTTATTTTTGAAATATGAAAGAAAAACGAGTTTGGTGTCGTCATTAATCACTTATATATGAAAGGCAAAACATCGAAAGAAATCAAAGCCGAGTTTGACAAAGTGCAATGCACATCTGCTCCATCGTTTAAGATCGTTTACAATTGGGTGAATGAGTTCAAACGCGGTCGTTTATCCACAAATGATGAAAAAAGTCCGAGACGGCAAATTGAGGTTACTTCTCGAGAGTTTGCTGACAAAATCCACGATATGGTATTAAGTGATCAAAGATTCAAAGTGCGCGGGCTTGCTAAAGCCACAGCATTTTAAATGGTTAGTGATTTTAATTTTGCATAAACAATTGGGTCTGTAAAACATATCGGCCCAATAGGTGCCACGCTTGCTGACTCCAGAGCAATAGCATAATCGTAAAACCACGTCAGAGGCGTGTTTGATGATGTATAAGCGAAATCCGACTAAATTTCTTCGACTAAATGCCTGAAACCAACGAACATTCGAAACACTGGACTTTTCTAGGCAAACGTACCCCAAAGATGGCAAAAACCGTTCCATCGGCCGGGAATGATATGGCCACAGTTTTCTAGGTTGTGCAAGGCATAATCTTCATCGACTATTTGGATAAAGGATGGACAATAACGCGGTAGTATTATTGACCTTTGTTGGACAAATTCGATGATACCTTGAAGGAGTAACGTCCCCATTTGGAAAAATAAGAAAAACCTGTTTCACCATGACAATGGTCAAGCCCATTCGTGTCTCCTTACAACTGAAAATTTACTTCAATTGCGTTACGAATTGCTGCCTTACCCACCGTATTCTCTAGATATGCCCCTACGAATTATTTTTGTGTCTAAACCTGAAGAAATGGCTCTGAGGAAAAAGATTCGCATCAAATGAAGAGGTCATCGCCTTTTTTGAAAAGTTCGAAAAATCTTATTATTTGGGCGGTTTGGAAAAGTTGGAAAATCATTGGGCTCGGTGTATCGAGCTAAAAGGTTACTATGTTGAAAATAAATATTAAACCATTCTAAATATTTGGTTTTTCTATTTGTAAAGACCTATTGACTTGCTCTCGTAGTTCTATCTATTCAGCGTGCCTTAAATGTTTCGCACATTGATTTAAGAACAATGATTTTACGATTGAAGCTCACCTTTTTCACCCGAATTCATAGATTCAAAATTATGTGACCCTAAAAAAAATATTTTTCATAATATTTCAAAAGTGCTCTAACTTCTAATGAATGTGGTATGCAGAATATATGTGTGTTGTTTATATACCCTTCAAAAGATTGTAGTTCTGGTAATTTGCACTGGCGTAAAATATTTTGGAATAAAAAGGTCTGCATTACCTACATTCCCTTAGAGAACATTCATTAGGAGTTAGAGTACATTCATAAAATATTAGAGCACGTTTTTGAATTTTTAAGCGGCCAAAATTATATTTTTCAGCCGAACTTTTTTAATTTTTAAGCGTTTTTAATTTATTAACTAGAGCACGATTATTATTTTTTTTAGGACAAAACTGTATTTTTAAGTGAACACTAAATTGAGAGCCGAATTCATATTTAAGAACAAATTTGAAATTTGTATTATGAATTTAGTACACACATCAAATCTTCAAGATCAAAACCTAATTTATTATATGTGTGCTGATTTGAATTTTAAAAATACTAGATGTTTAAAATGTAAGCTGAATAGCTTTTAAAAACAAATTTTAAAACAAAAATTCTAACAACGTTGTTAAGTTTTTATGCTGTAAAGTACTAATATAAATATCCAGAATATTTAAAAAAAACATTTTTGATTCGGTAAACAACAAATTTGCAAAATTCTTTTAAAAAAATGACTGCGAAAATATGTATTTCATAAATATGTTTCAAATAAAATAATCTCTATTATATCATTCTGGATTTTAAATTGTAATATTGTTATCAGAATTTGGAAATCTAGAATTTTGTAAAAC
Source organism: Bolitophila cinerea (assembly GCA_010015015.2). Lineage (NCBI taxonomy): Eukaryota > Metazoa > Arthropoda > Insecta > Diptera > Mycetophilidae > Bolitophila > Bolitophila cinerea. The sequence continues at coordinate 14,574 of JAAAKO020076381.1, read as the reverse complement.
TGAATTAAAAAAAAACAAATTGGAGTACAGTATTTCGTACCCAACCCCCTTGTGTTCTGTCATTGGCCGTAACAATAACAACCCATATGAAATGAATACATACCTAAACCCATAACGCAAATAGCGTTTTTCCTTCGAAGGAGTATGAGTTTCTTTTTCGTCATGTGGTTTCTCTGTTGCTGTGTGTATATATGTGTTTGTGTGTGTTTGTGTGTATATGTGTGTATGTGTGTTGTGTGCTAGAGGGTTGTGGAACACGTTACCATGGGCTGTCTATAATTTTGACATTACATTTTTCGATAAAAGTTTAAATTACGTGCATGCAATGCACGTCGAGTTTCACAACATAAATATGTATAATACGTATATGTATGTATATGTGTGATACATATACATATTTATGTTGCCTATTATTGAGCTTAGGCATCCTGTGTGTGTACATGTATACATTTATATTCTATAGTATACACTTATACATAGACATATATAAATATTTTGCACGGCCCGTTGGATCGGAAGTGAATTGAAAATTTCAGTTGAATCGAAACGTATATACTACATAAGCCTATATAATACTTTGTATATAACATATAGAGAAAACAAGAGCTTTTAAGCACGGCATTACGTGCGCGGGACTGAAAGAGGTATAAAGCATAGTACCTAATTTAAGGCTTGTTATTTAGTCTGTATAGAGTACACGGTTTAATGAAAACACGCAAACCATAAATATTTCACGCTTTTTTTGTTTTGGTGCATAAATCACAAATGTAAAATTAACTCAATTTTCCGTGTTATGCGTACAGCTGATGGCAACCGGCTTCAAACTCGGCTAAGCAAAACGCGTCAGAAAACAATTATTTTATCCTTACTTTATTTTCACGGTTTTTCCGTTTGTTGCTGTTTGGTATATTTGACCGAAAAAAAACGCAGCAGCAGCGCCATTTAATGAAATCCGGTCTATTTGCACGTCACTTCATCACGACGACGCAACGCGACGGATAGACCGACGGCGACGGACGTGTGTATCATCGGAAGCGAACAAAAAAAAAGTAATTTGGCCTAAACAAATTACAAAAACCAAAAAACATAAAATGAGAGACAGTTAATTCCACCAATGAATTGAAAATAAAAAGCACATACACACGAAAAACGCAGATGAGAGAGACACACATACAAAAACACAGCAAACAGCAGCGTTCAAATTGAGGTAGGGGTGGTAGAGGGATGGTGGGCTAGAGGGTGGATATACACATGTGGTTGACTGTGCGAATTCCGCAGGCAGATACTTGATTGATTTTGGCCCGACCAGAACGAACCCACGATGTGAGTGTGTGTGTGTGTGTGTATGCTATTGGAAAAATAAATTGCAGACATAACATATATAATACGTTATATATCGAGATGCACACGTGTGCGTCATATGTAAATGCGGTAGAAACATGTCACACACACACACACGCATAACCCCTCACCCCCTTACACAAACACAGGTAAGCAGAAAAAGTTTCGCAAGCACATACGCTTTGTGAATGTCTGATGCTGCTTCCCATCGCCCTTTTGCTTGTGCTTAGAGTCAAAAATTAAGTTTGGACTAAAAATATTGAACAATATGCTGGAAACTTTGAAGTGGCTCTCTGGGGCACCACGACAAAGGGGAAAGATATAATACGCTCCTTCAGCAGACGCCACCTGCCCTTGCCTCCGCACTTTTTCATCCTGGCCAACGGGTGCGGAACACAATAACGACGACGTTATGCGTGTAGTTTGAAGCTGGTGCAAAAGCACATATAATGTATACATATATATAATATAAAACGAACAAGTCGAGTTAACTCGAAATTTATGGGCCAGGTGTTACGTAATTGATTTATATAGGTGCGATTTAGAATGGCATCCATATGTACGAACGCACCAGGATGTACGAATACGTGTTACACAGCAGAGAAGTACACCCATACTCACCCTCCACCCACAAGCTCACCTGGCACATACACACACACACATACATGAGACATTGTGCCAGGACACGGAGCTTTCGCCCGTCCGTCGGTCGTCCGCCTTGGCCGCCAGGCACCGAGCGCAGGCAAACCTTACGATAAAACACCTCTGTGATATTCTAATTTATATATGGGCTATGTTCGGTGAATGTGCACGCGCTGCCGAATGCACCTGTATGTGCATAATATATATATATAAATATATATACCTACCAAAATACGTACACTAAATATATATGCCTGTGGCGCGCAAAGCCGATTCATTTAATTTCACTCTGCTGAAAATTCGTCGACGCGTCCATTGCGTCGCACGGAGGTTGGGGCTCGGCGGAATTGCTCCACAGCCGCCTACCCCGACAACAAGACTCGTGAGTCATAAATTAACTCTTTAGCGGCAATTTTGTATAAATGTCACAGCCAGAAAATGCCATGCGTCCACCGCCAGCCATAATTAAGCAGCATATATGCACGAACCACATAAACTACCTATATACTATATCTACCTATACCTACATAAGCATTAATGATTCCTGGGAAATTTATATACCTATACTCCTAAGAACCCGCGGATAGTTATTGCCGTTATGTGTTTGACTCTTGACATGACAAACAATTTGCAATTCGTACCGATCGACAATAATTACATTTTGTGGATTTGCGGATTTATGGGCACCCATTAGGTATACAAATGCATATTGCCCGAGCATTAGCACACAGGTGAACAAGAGCTTTGAGTATAGGAGAATATATGCGGTGTGTTTGGCGTACTCAGTATGATGTCAACGAAGCGTTTATCAATAGTGATTGCATAATGTGTAATTATAAAAAAATATTGATTACTAAAAGGAACGGATAATTGTTTGTAAAAGTAGAATTGCTTCTTGTGGCATTTTACTGACACGTAATTTAGCACATGGTGTTTTCATTTTTTTTTTAATATACAATAACCCATTTTGTACGGGGAGGTGGACTTTTGAGGCAAATGCAAATGCGGCACGGCTATTTTCCCAATGGAGTCACAGTATATTTGCGGCATAGAACAAATTCGACAATTCTTAAAATGAGAAAATTACAAATGCGGAACATGACAAATGAGGCACGGACAAATGGGGCAGGGCTTTTTTGTCAAAAGCGCACATGGTATTTGCGTTATAGGACAAATGATGCTATTCTAAAAATGAGAAAAAGACAAATGCGGTATACATGATAAAATCGCATTTAAATTATACTATATAAAAAAATGCCGCATTTGACCGAACAAATGTATGTTGAATCAAGACATTATTCTGTTGAAAAGCGCGCGGCAGCGCACTAAAAGAATTTAATGTACTAGTTATTGGAAAAAAAAGTAGTGGATTGCTTGTTTTTGCATGTTTTTTGCCAGTATTTTTTGCTTCCTAAAAAACAAGCAAAATCCTAGCAAAAGAACTTACAAAAGACTTAAAAAACCAAGAATTTTATTAAATATTTTTTTTAGTTTTTTTAGTGCTGTTATTGGTGCGAATTTGAGATAACAAAAAAAAAACAAAAGTGCTGATATATAGTCGATTTGCACTATACACCACCAATATCCCTGGAAGTATGCAATTTTGGATTGATGTATGTATTATTTGCTGTAACAACTAACTAACATTATAGATAGCATAGTTTTTTGGAGTTGGTAATATTGCAGGACAAATGCGGCACTTTTTATATAGTAATCAAAGTACGTTGTACATAAAATAAAAAGTCGCATTTTTCCGCAAATGTCTTAAATGTTTGCCTCATTTGTCATGTACCGCATCTATCTTAGACTCATTTGTATTAGCCCCATTTGCCTATGTCTTTGCTACAACTGTCTTTGCCTCAGAAGTCACACAAACTTTTGTACCTCTGTTTGGCTCATCAAACAGTAAGGTACGACAGATTTAAATAAACTATTAATAATAATTATTATTTTAATTATTACTATTAATATTATTAATATTATAATTATTATTAATAAACTATTAAGATGTCTTAATCATTCAGTGTTGGATATTATCTTTTAGTTTGACTTTTTGGATATCGATAAGGTTTACAAAAAAAGTAGATAAATTATTTTTTATAAAAAAAGTTAAGTGTTGTTGCCAATAACCAAAATCATCAAAAACTATCATTACTTGTACAAGTACTTCACCCGGTTTACGCCAGGTAGCGTTGAAGTCGATCGTTTGATGAATCGTGGCACCAACCGTATATATTGACATTTGCGACCTATTTGTAGCATTGTTTCCAAGCAGATGGAATCAATTTCATATTATATTTTGCATAATTGAGATAGAAAAAATCACTAAGTTTATTTAAATATTTGTTGTTTCACTTTATAGTAATTCAAATTTATTTTGATTGTTGTTGTTGACAAAATGTTGTGTAGAAAGGTGATAACAATGACAGAAGTAGAACAAATGATTGAATAATGGTCGGACGAAGAAGACGAAATTACAGGTTTCACTATCTTGTGCCTCCAGATCGTGTCGACGAGGAAATGCTGGATGACGATGCCATGGTCCTAAACGAAGATCCATCTGCACTTAGCGATATTGCTGGTCACATTAAAAATTGAATCCATCGAGAGAACCAATCAATAGCATTTATAAAATCAAATGCACACAAAAAAATACATTCATTTTGCCGATAATGAAGATTCGAATAAACAGGATAAAATAGCCAAGGTATTTCATATAATAGTCGACAACGTTTCTTCACATATAAATTTATATTTTATAAATTATTTGTGCTTTTTGACATGATGAACCACAAATTTATTCAATTTGGAGTTTGGTCTGAACAATTATCAGTGTATGAACATATGATTCCATATTTCGGTTGCTATTCATGCAAAATATTTATTCGGGGCAAGCCGATTCGATTTGGGTATAAGATGTGGTTTTTGTGTTCTTTGACGGGATATGTTGTTGGTTTAGGAGGTTCAGTTCTGTATCGCAACTATAACAGCCATATGGCAGGCATACACGATAACGCTGTCCAAAACTATCGTATCAACATTCGCGGAAAAAATTGTATTAACCATTGTGGATCAGCACACTGAATTCGTCGGCTGTAAATGCATGGAAATTGAACTCTTCATCTTGCACGTGTTGATGGGGAGCACTACATCGTCCGTCAATCATATAATAAACCTCGCCATTAAGGACGTGTCGCAAACCCACGATCTACATGTTTGAAAAATGCAACAAGCATGCCCATCCCGACTGCTTCAAAGCATTTCACGTGCAAACCAACTAAATTTCTTATTTTTTCATCAATTTATTATATTTTTGGATTTACTATTAATTGCTAGCACATAGTTTCATCTTTTGTACTACGCGAAGAAAATAAATAAAATTCATTTTTTTCAACACGTAAATTACCCCATCTTTCCTTTAAATATATAGGCTTGGGGCCAGTGTTCTACTCATCGAACAGTCCATTTCAGGATAAGGGTAAGTAACAAAAGGACAACGCGAATTCGAATGTTCCTTGGATCATAATTACCCTAGAAATGTTTCTGGTTTACTTCTATAAAATAAAAATAAAATAAATGGATTAACTCAAAAAAAAATCCAACAAAAACAATTGATAAAACACTTAAATACGTTTAAGGAACTTGAAACAAGGGTTGCAGAGCTGTCTATTGCACTGTCTATTACAAGAACACTTGCATAAAATAGGTCTGTCAGACACTAATACAGCACTATAGAAACTACGGGACATATCTTATGCCACTGCCCTACACTTTCATTGCGCAGATACTCATGCCTAGGATGGTTTTACCTGGAGGATCTAAAATAAATAGCGAACCTCCAGATACCCGGAATTAGGAACCTCTTAAAAGCTCTAAGACCGGAAGCAGCCCGAAGCATACTGGAATTAACCTAGCTGGACTTTTGCTACCATATAACTAGTTAGTTTGTTATGGGCCTCACTTGGCCTATGATCGGTGCATCTCCTGCTAGGCCAACCTAACATAACCTAACCTAAATATATATTTTAATTTATCATAACGGAATCGAGGTAAAGTCCCTCGAATTTATATAAATATATACAAACAAAACACAATTTAATTTTCAAAATTAATTTAAAAACTTACTTAAAAATACTTAATCACATTATATACAGAAACTAGTTCAGATTTGCCTTTAGCTAATTTTAATGGCGTTCGAGGTGGCAAATAAATTTAATTTAAAAATCATAAATATCTTGAATAAAATCTAAATAAGTTTAAATTAAACAATTTCAAGATAATCTAATTTCATTAGAATTTGTTTTTGCTACAGCGCGTAATTCTTCTATTGAGGCAATTCTGGAGATATGTCCCATTTACAAGGAAAAAAGAAACTTTCACTAACTTTATAAAATGTTTTATAAATAATTTTGTAAAAATATAGGTTAATCTATTGAATTACTATTGAATTAATTTCAGCAACATAATTGTGGATGATGTTTTTGTTATGAATTGAAAATGAAACATGTTCCATAAAACAAGAGTTGATAGAGATTAGGTTGTTGCTCTATATCATTTTACTGAAAATAGACATGCTCTTATATTATCTGGATATAAATATATTAATAAATATATTAAATAAAAAATAAGATTGTATTTTTTCTTGCACAAACTTTTATTTAATACTCATGTCAAAAAAACAAATGGGCTGCCACTTTGGAATCCACAAGTTTTTTAGAAAAGTAAAAAAAGATAAGGCCAATTGAATTTCTTCTAGTTTAATAATATGAAGCGCCATTACATTCCATTCAATCAATATTGAAAAATTGTTTTTTGATATTTTGAACAACGTTTCAAAAAAGGTATTTCACGGAGAAAATATCTGAAAGAATTAACAAGAATACATGAATTAAATGTACATAATGGCAGAATATCTTTTGATCACGCAGCTCTTATGCTACAATTACACGGACTGCTACTTTCGACAGTGGGTAAGAGTTGACGACAGTTCATTTAAGTACCCAAACAGTCAACTGTTATTATTCAACTGAGACCCAAATGTTGATAGTATACCAGTTCGTGTAATCAAAAAATCATTTAAATTTGTCAGTCAAAAAAAAAATAATATATATTTAAAATGATAACAATAATCGCACAAATATTCTGTTAAGGATCAGTGACCCAAATGCATAATGCCCAGGCGGCCACATAGATCTTTAAGATTTTAAAGTCAGTGCAAAGATACATGTTCAGTTATTATCGTGAAAGCAGAACTCTGAAAATGAGACCCTAATTTTTAACTGATTAACAGCCAAACACTTTCTCCCCGTGGTTAGATACATATATATTTTCTTTTCCTGTAACCGGATTTGGTAGACGTAAAATTGCATATATATACCCTCAGAAAAAGGCCATTGCGACCATAAACGATAGAGTAGAGTAGTAGTTTGGCTGCGTCTTAAATTATTTGGAGTTCAGAAATAGGGCTTCCTGTAGCTGGAACATCTGTTACAATTGGAACCTTAAAATATGTAAATGCATTAGGTTCCAAATGCAACCCTATGACTTGATCTATTAGTTTGCGCTATGGCACAAGCCAAACGGCATTCTTTTAAATTGAATTAATTGGCTAAGCAGTACATAATACATAGTCTAATCTTGTCAAACGCTTCTGACGATCACTATTTCTCCACGTGCCGGTTTAATAATAGGAAATGGGCCAGTAAGAGTTGGATATTTTTTTGATGTAGGGTAAAGACCATTTCTACTGGAAACGTCTTCGTTCTGCTCTCCTATGTAGGCTCGCTGGGCTGATTCCTAGCTGGATTTTTTTTTAAATTCGTACTGAATACATCTAAACAAGTTGAGGCATTTCTAATTATGTGATTAATATCTATTCAAAAAAAACATATTTTATAGTTGTCCTTGGCCATGTGGGGACAGAGTAAAAATAAAAATGAAGTTTCATCCGAATCCATAAGGTTTTTATGATATTTATTTGGCATAGGTTTGAGACCGCTGACATAATGTCCACGGACATAAGGCCCATGGTCTTTATGTCTTGTTAAAACGGACATGAGGCCCATGAGGCATATGATCGAAACCAAACTGACATAAAGCTTAAAAAGCAGACATTAAGCCCATTGGCCTAATGTCTATTGCATACGGACTTAAAACCCATGGATCTAATGTCTGTATGAAATGGACATAAAGCACTATATCTAAATACTGTTTCAGAAGGAATTGCTTGTCTTTCACTTGTTTTATGGCTATTATTATACTTTTTTTAGGAAGCAAAAAGCAAGCAGAATGGTTTGCAAAAATCAAAGTAACGGACTAACAAAAAGTAGAATATAAAATATACCAGAAAATGGAAAGTCGTACAAGGTATCCAAAAACATTCTATTTTAGTTTTCAAAGTTTTGAATTTCAAAACAATTTTTGAAATTTTCAAATATGGCCTAAGGGCCTTATGTCTGTTGAAACAGACATTAAAACTGTGAAAATTCAACAAAAACGACAGTTGCGACTGCAATATGCGATTACACGAACTGCTTCTTTTTGGCATCGACAGTTGAGACAACTATCGCCAACTGTAATAAACTGTCGAGGCGAGTAACTGCTACTTTTAACAGTCAGTGTAGTCGTAGCATTTAATTTCCGCAGTAGATAGTAGTAAAGTAAAATTTCTTATACTAAAAAAAAAAAATGTGCGCCTAATTATATAAAAATGCGCACCTACTAAGTGTGCACCAAAAAAAAAAAAGCTTTGGTCAGATTATACTTTCTGGTTGGTCATTTATGTTTTTGGAGCATTTTCTCGGTGAACACTGTAATTTTAGGAGCACATTCATTTTATTTTAGGTGCACATTTTTTTTAGGAGCGCCTATTTATTTTTTGGAGAGCGATTTATTTTATTTTTAAATGTAAATACATATTTTCTGTGTACAATAAAAACAAGTTTTTGAAAAAAAAATATCTCATCGAATTTCCAGTCGAATGAGACAAATTTGTTTTAATTTTTTATATTTTAGGATTTTAAATTCATTTTTGTAAATTAGAGCATGTTGACATATTTCAGTGCATATTTTCAATATATTAGCAAAATATTTTCTTTATTCTCATTTAAGTTTAATTAGTTATTTTTTATATTTTAAAAAATATAAAAAGTGGGTTAAAATAAATATAATATATAGCAAAAAATACTGTCCCACAAAAAAAAAATAACAAACAAAATAAAACATTTTTGTGCCCCAACAAGTGAGCAATAAAAAAGTGTATATCAAACACGTTCAATTGTTCACATACAAAAATGCATTTTTTGCGGGTACAGTTAAGTTAATCATTAACAATAATATTTTCTTGGTGACAACATTTTTGAATTACAAAAATTAAATTCGACACAATATTTTTTTAAAAATCACAGTTTATGCCATCCAAATAAAGGGTGTTTTTTTAGTGGTATAGAACTTTAAGTTGGCAACACTGTTTTAACTGGCGGCCATTTTGTCAGCTGTTAAGTGATATGTATTTGGTTTGGTTTGGCATTTCAACATGAACAGACTCGGTGCCTCTCAATTGCCCGAAAACCGATTGCCCAAATCACGATTGGCCGAATTACGCTTGGTCCAATCATGATTGGCCGAATGATACGATTAACAAAAAATTATACAATTGGCAGAATCACGATTGAAAATATTGGTTCTGTTCGAAATACATATCGCGCACTACGTCCATTTTACGGTCAACATAATCGACCATCAGAACAGTTAATTCGGCTAACTATAGACCGTTTTCGCACCACGTTTACTCTAAATGATAATACGCATCCACAGAGACGTCCTACAGGGCGTAGAGAAGAAGCCATTGCTGCTAGAGAGATAGACCCGAATCAGTCTATCCGCCATCGTGCACAGGAACTGGATATGTGTCCATCCACTTTATGGAAGATCTGGTTTTTCGTGCTTCCAAAATCCAACTTGAAAAACAAGATTACCATTGATCCTGATTTTCAAAAAAAAAAAAAAAGTTTAACGATGAAGCTCACTTTTGGTTGAATGGCAACGTCAATAAACAAAACTTCCGTATTTAAAGTTTATGTTGAGACACCGTTGCATCCAGAAAAAGTGGCTGTTTGGTGTGCTTTAGGGGCTGGTGGAATCATTGGTCCGCACTTATTTAAAAACGATGCTGACCAGAACGTTACAGTCAATGGTGACCGCTATAGAGCCATGATTACTAAGTTTTTTTCCTCAATTGAACAACAATGATATACAGGAGCTGTGGTCTCAACAAGACGGCACAACATGTTTCATAGGTCGAGCCACAATTGATTTACTGAAGGAAACGTTTGGTAACCGCATTATATCACGGACCCGTGAATTGACCTCGTGAATTGACCTTCCAGATCGTGCCGTTAGACTATTTTCTGTGATGATATGTCGCTAGTCTACACCAATAAACCCGAAACGATCGACCAATTGGAGGACAACATTTTCCGCGTTATTGAAAATTGGACCTCTAGATTAGATTACGTCCGAGCCGTGGCGGTTATAAGCCAGAAATCATATTTAAATTATAATGCTAAAAGATTATCTTTTGAATAAAGTCAATTTCATGTAAATTTTAATAATTCATCCTTGTTTTATTCCATTTCTAAAAAATACACTGTATGTTTCAAAAGATCGTATAATATTTGAAGTATAATTGATATACATTAATTTTTTTTATAAATAAAGATTATTTTGAACCGTTTTATTCACGACGTTCTAAAATTGCTTAGAACGGCTCTAAATCAGTTTAGAGTAAGAACATGCTCTATTTCAGAGCCATTTAGAATGCGTTCTAAATTATGGTTTTATTGACGCGATTTAGAGACGAGTTACGCAGTTCTTACTTTAGAGCCGCTCTAAATATATCACTGGGAAATTTATAAATATATCGCAGCAATCTGACAGAGATTTGACAATAATTTGGAGCCACCGAAAAACGCTCTTTTGTGGTGAGCACACCCTCCAGTTTTCACAGGCGGACTCCTATAACGAAACAGTCCAGGCTTTTCATCGGTCTACGATTCCCATTTAAAGTGTCGTCTTGTTACCGGCGCGGCTATCTCTAGCCAAACTTCTTTCTCTAGAAAAAAGAGCATATTTTAAAAATAACTGAACCGATTTAACAAGTTCTATAGAGTGCTATTATTTTCGAGGGATGGCTATTGCAGCGGAATGACTAAGGAATTTCTTGATATAGGGTAAGCTGTTATGTGCTAGCTCACTATTGGTATTAGTTGAAAAACAATACCCAAATGTTTCAATCAATTATGGTCTTTTCCATATTGACCTAAGACAAATCTACTGTTGGTGGCTGTTGCCTACAGGCAGATCTTTTCTTTTGTGACATTTTTAATTGCTAATGGCGGAATATTGAAGTCTGGTTTCCTGTTATGGCAAGATTTTGACCCTTGACAGTCTGATTTTATTTTCGCGATTCTCTGTTACTAATATAAACAGAAAACTTTTTGGTTTGGTCAATACATTTGTTTATAGGATACCCCAAACGACTTCTGAATACTTATTTTTTACTGAATAGCCTTCAATATTTTGTTAGAATAGCCCACCTCAACTTTTTTTGTTTGATTAAAAAATTATTTATATTATTAAATATTATTAAAATATTATTTTACAGGGTGCTGTCTAGAGCTAGACTGAACCGTCCACGTTGCGTCGTCATATTTATCACTCTTAATTTGTGGCAACATTGTAACGTATAGTTTTTTTTGAAATAATTGTACGACTCGTCGTCCAAATCTTACAACCCACTAAATATAAGCATAAAAATCGACCACTTGAAACATGAGTGCATAAAATGAAAACGCTAGAGGTGGTCGTTTTCGACTACCTAAGTAAGAACTGGTTCTAAGCTAGAGCAAAGTCTAAAGTGACAGCTCTAACTCGTTAGAGTCAGTTGAATAACAATATGTTGCTAAGATTGGCTCTAAGGCAGCTCTAACTTTAGAGCCGCGTGAATAAAATGGCCCATTGTGTTTATACTAATACTATATAAAAATGTACGCAATATATTTTTTTTTCATTTTTTCTAACACCTTTGTCATTTTTATTTGAAAAAGGTTGCATTGAAAAACTCCATAAACTCAAAATCCACCCTAACGTGCATATTATGAATAATACTGCACTAAACTATACATACGTACCCATAAACATACGACACTCTAACACAAACTATACACTATCACACATTTAACAGGTGTTTATATTGCTGATGTTTTACAAAAGTTATATATTATACACATTCTCATTAAGCATATACTATATATTACAAAAGCTGAAATTCCCTAAAACGACGACGAGCGAGCGGGCGGGCGGGCTGGAAGGCGGTAGTATCCAACCTCTTCTACTCCATCGATCAAATAACGAGCAAAGTTACTAGTTACATATAGTTTACAAAATAAACAAAAATCCTCATTAATAAAGCACAAACAGCTCGAACGGGTTATTTATGTTATACATGTTCACTCTTATACTATTCATAGTCGTATATATATACCACCTGTGTGTACTACATGTATATATTACGTGTTTCACAAACACATACATGTTGCGCAGACACACACACACACACATACAAACAGACATATATACTATATACAGAGCAACGCCAACGTCGCGTCGTCGACGTCCTCGTTGTCGTTTCACATTTTCCTGTCTGTCTAATGTGCCTTTTCTCATCATTTCCTATATATTTCAACTTCGCAACCCTTGCAACGAATCCCGAGCTAAACGAGCAGCTCGGCAAACGGTGTGCTTTTCTACCCGCGCAACCCCCATCGTTCTGCCGGCGTGCGAGCTCTGCTCGTCGCGTCGGTTGCGTCGGTCGTGTGCTCGTCTCGTTACCGGCGAGCATACTCACACTTGGTAACCCTTATGGCGCAGATCTGCAATATGAGTACACACATACACACTCACACATATATTTTATTATGTATATGTATATATATATATATATATATACAGGGGTCTGTGACTGCCGTAGTTCAGAGCAGGGAAATAGCAAAAATCACGTACGCACATTTGTGCTTTGCTGTGTGTATGAGTGAGTGGGTGCAATGCAGACATAACCCAATCATGTAACAGGTGTTTTTTTGTTATAAAGACAAAAAATGAATTCAAGTCACTAAGAATACCTTCCCCCTTTTGAATGTTTTAAAAACGCTGATATATTATTAACATCTTGCAATATATACTTAACAACGTAAGTCATCCCCATGAAACTACCCGCACAGCCCCAATAAATAGTTTGGAGATGTGAGTGTATGCGTGCAATATTATCAAAGAGTCAATTTCACAAAATACATGTGCAGACACAAAGCTGTAGCAATAATATTGCACTTCGGCGGAATCAACAAATCAACTCATGAACTCTCGTATATACACACATACAAACATACATACAAAGAAAATACACAGACACACAGAGAGGAAATTACTCATACACAGGCACCCTTACAAATGCATCCCTATGCGAAATACGATAGCGCCCTCACACACAGAGACACACTCGCAAACATTTTGAACGTTTTTTCCGCGCGCGCATTTGAATCGCCCGCCGTGCCAGGGTGGTAGCGAATGAGCGATACTGCCGATGCACAGTATCCGATTCGCTAGTAAAAGCGGACATAATTATTTTCATTTCTTATGTATATGTATTGCAGATTTATTTCTGTCAAATTTTTATAATTGGTATTGGTCATCATGTATTTCACATGAAATCGCATACAACAATGCATATAATAAATATTTGTGATAATTCCTTACAAAAAAAATAATGTTTTTTTTTAGTAGGAAAAAAAAGGAAAAAAATATTAAATTAAAAAATATAAAAATATAAATAATTTATTTTAAAAATATAATTAAAAGTTATTTTTAAAAATAAAGACCAACACAATTTTTTTACATTAAGTGATAAAAATAGGTTTTAATTTCTTTAAAAATTTCAACTATTTTTTTTTTTGATGTTTATGACTTTAAGTTATTAAATATGTATTTATTTAGTGGACATTGAATTCGCAGATTCAGAATCAGTTTCATTTGTGTCAACCAATATGAGATCCAGAGCTTCTGGTGAATGTTTGTATTCTTTTTTTGATCGAAGTATCCTCAAAGCGGTTATTACTGGGTCCGAAGACATAAATAAATTATGTATAATATCTGTAAAATTCTTAGTTTGAGATTTATTAAACTCTCTGTTTATTTTAAAATCATTATTTCTGGCTTCTTCTGAGAGCGGTCCTATTGGAAAAATACACTTGCTTATTATTGCAACACCGTGAATTAGCACTTTATGTATAATAGAAAAAAATACCAGTCATATAATCTGTCGTATAAATTTTCTGTTTCCCTGGCATATAAGTCAAATTTTACACAATCAATATCACATCCACTTGCCAAAACCTGAAGAATGTTTGCAAAACGGGTAAAAAGACCTTCATCTACATATGTACAGAAACTTATTGTAAAATGCGGAAATTGTAAAATATTGCGTAATTGTAATTAAAAGGGTAATAAAACACCTATTCCTTATTCTCAGGTTTATAT
>JAAAKO020076270.1:0-23304 GCA_010015015.2 Bolitophila cinerea | reverse complement strand
AGGTTTCTGTGATGTGCGACCGTCTGGAGTGACTGCTGCACGACAACTGAACTGAGCGGTTATTTGATGTTCACTTGACAAACGATGGACTACGACTGGCAACGAAAATAACAGGCACGAAAATTTATAATTAATATCGGGTAATATAATTTTTAATTAGAAAAATAAAGCAAAGTTGCCCATTTTTGACAGATAATATTTACATATTATATTATTTTGTATTATAATATATTATATTATATTATATTTTTTTGATTTTATTTTATTATTTATCATATCTTAATTGATTGAAAATATAAAATATAGAAATATTGGAGGAATTTATTATTTTTTTGTGATTAGGCTTAGATAGATAAAATTGTTTTTACGAAGAACTGGTTTGTTTTTATTTTAAGATTAGCAAGAACATTTGTTGTATTTATATTTACCATGGAATATAAAAGAGTAGATGCTCAGGTAAAATTTAAAAAAAGGAGAATTTTTATATATAGTTTATCGAATTTAAAATTTAACCTACTTAAACACACTTCCTACCCCACCATTAACCTTTAACCATTATTTCGTTGTAAGGAAAACCTAACACCCCTAGACAAATTATGATTTTTGAGAGGTGCAATTGCAAATTTCCAGCAAAATAATTCCGACTTTGCTGTTTCACTGATTTATTTCCGCCTTTGCAGTTCAGGCGAAATAATGTCAGAATAGCTGATTAGGTAAAAAATGTGTTATTCGAAAACCTTATGGTAATGTGTATGTCGATGTGTAATCGTGAAAAAGCTAATTTCGGGTATACTAATTACATAAAAAGCAAGTTTTAAAAAAATATTTTCGAATAAAATTTTTTAAATCCTGGATTTTTGTCAATGAATCTACACTTGGAATATTTGATATTTATCACTTTATTAATATACAATTTGTAGGTAATTTTAATAAATATAATTATCAGCAATACTTAGGAATAAAGATTAATGCTAACCTTCTTTTATCTTTCTAAAATAATGAACAATAATGAGCATTTATGACAAGGTGTGCCTAAAATCTAAAATTATTTAAAAAAAAAACTTTTAGAAACATTTATTAGGGTTCCATAGTCCTATCATCTGTTCCAGCAACCATAATAAAAACAAACATCGTGGGCAATTATTCGATTGATATCTATGATTATGATACATGTATTTAAACCCATATTTTTTTAGTTATTATTATAATTATTATTTATAGGATAAAAAGTATGACGAATTAAAAAAAATATAGCTTTATTAAAAAAAGTTTCTTAATAAATATATTTTACTTTGCTAGATAGCGTATGTTGTTTAAAAATAAAAGTTAAAAAGCTCAAGCCTTTTTTGAATACATTATTTTGAGGTTTTGTAAAGTCGATACAGCTGACCTTAACGGAAAGCAAGCGCATTAATTTTTTTGTTTAGGTTTAGACAAAAAAAAAATTGAACTAAAATATCGGATGATGTTATTTACAGTAATATTATCTTTTAGTAAATTTATTAAAAATTTAAATAAAAAAATGATAAAAAATTAATAACTTATTACACTTTTAAAAATAAATAAACTAACTTAAATAATGTTTTTTTAAGTGTAATTTTGTTTTTTTTTATTATCCCAAATTAAAATAATAACTATTTTGAAAAATGTCTTTCAAAGTACTTAAGTTTACTTGAATTTTTTTTGACGATAAACATTGTTTTTTTTTAAATACTAAAAAAACTGGATTTATTTCACAACTTCTGTGCCTGAGCGTAAGTTATATTCCAACTTTTTTTGAAATCCCATTGGTTAGTATTAAAAGACATAGATTATCTGATCGAAGTACTGACTATCTGTTGTTTGAAGGTTTTTTTAAACCAACAGTTGTCTTTTAAATAAATTATTTAATGATAAATTTCACGGTATTAATAATTTTAAAAATGGTAACAATAAGCATATTAAATAATTAAAATCTTCCTTCGCCTTGTGTTTTTGTTAGAAAAAAGAGTGCTGCTCTTTTGCAGCACATTTAAATTTTTATGTATACTGAAAATGTCATGAAGTCGTTTTCATCCCACCCCATGATCACTAATGCCAGATAAAAAATGAATTATTGATAGTATAGTCTGCTCTGTCCAATGATGAAAATTTCAATTTTACAAACATTTTCATCAATATTATATGATGTTTTATTTTAATATTAATGACTTAGGTACAGAAATTCATTTCTCATTCAAATCTACTTTTTAATTTCCATCCATAAAAATACCTGATTTGATCATATATTGCTCCGCAAGCAAGGATAGGTTCATTTAAAATGGATCCAAAAACTGTTTGAATGGGTTTGTAGGTGACTATTTATGCATTCCAAAACAATTTACCGTAAAATTGTAGCAAATCTTTTAATCTAGATATCTCAAAAATATTAATTGAAATAATTAATAATTAATTAAATATTAAAAAGTAATTTAAAAAAATTCATATTTTCAAAAAAAAATATTTTAATCTTTAATGTCATATTAAACATTTTGCAAAAAATAAAGAGAGTGTCTTTTTTTTGTTTGGCTGCACAATTTTCATAAATATTATAAAAAATAAATATAAAATACCGGGTTCTTTTCGTCGGTAATTAATTCAAATTTTTTTGAATATAATCATTAAATTTTCTTAATTATTTTCATTTTAATTGGTATATTTTGTTAAATTGAAGACAATCAAAAAATGTTGGCCGATCTCTAAAGATCATAAGATTTAATCAAAATTAATCATCAAGGCTTGTTTTATTAAATATGACTTATTTAAATATATAAAATCTAAATTGGACGATTTTTATTCAAGATTCTTTAAAATTTATTATTTTAGCCGAAATAATGAAAAATTGTTTCCCTTCCAAGAGTGATTAAAATTTAATCAATTAATAGATCTAAATTAAATGAATGAGTAAAATGAGAATCGAAATCTTTTGTCTAATTTGATGAAAACAATATAAGTCCAATATAATAAAAAGAAAAATATGTGTTCATTAACATACATTTATAAAAATGTACTCTCTCTATTTTTGCTACAGTAAATTTTAATAAATGTAATGATGAAATATAAATAGTCAGTCAAAAATGTTATAATAGATACAAAAATAGTCATAATAAATAAAATACAAGCAAAAATAGTCAATAAAAAACAGAAAAAAATAATAAATAAAGATTCACAAATTTAATAAAAACAATACAATATTTATTTCGATTTTATAAACATTAAATATTTTATAAAAAAAAACAAGAAAACCAACTAAACATTTATAGCTATTTTTAAAAGTCAATATAAATTCATGCATTCTCAGCTTATTATTATAGAATATAGATAATGCTATTTGTGTCTTATTGATTGGTCCTATAATGGTTGTATAATAGTAATGGATAAGACCATAAGTCTTATGGGGGTTGTTTAATAATCATGAATACGACTACAAAAAATGCCTAAGTTGTATAAAGGTCTTTCTTATGATTATATTGACGTTTGATCGTAACAAAGTAGTTTAATATTTAATAGGACCTCCTAACGAACTAAAAAATATACTTTTATAAGAGACGTGAAACAAATTATATGTCTTACAATGATCTAAAGAAGTTGTTAGCGAAAAACTATACGACTTGAATATGACCTTTTATTTAATAGAATTAAATTTATATATATACAACTACAATATGACTAAGATTCAAGATGAATTCCAAGAAAATGAAAGAGCCAAAACTAAATTAAACTTAAATATTTCGGATGATGTTATTTTAAAGTAATATATTATATATTTTTATTGTTTTAGTAAGTATATTTTAGTTTTATAATTTAGTAAGTTAAAAAAATAATCAAAAAAAAACAAAATATTGTTTTATTATTTATTATTATTTAATATATATATATTAATATATGCTTTATGTATATAAGTTGCATGATGCAACCATTAACCACTTAATGTGTTTTATGTCAACGTTCTGCTTATGTCACTTAGAATATGTTTATATTTAAAAATTAAACGTTCTACATAAATTTAATGTTCAATGTGTCTATAATACCTTGTAATGCTTATATTAATGTTTTACAAAAATGATATTTATTTAATAATAAAAATAGGTTAATATTAGGAAAAACGGCAAAAAAAATTAATTAAAAAAAAATTTCCTACCTTAATAAATATATAGATCTTAAGGCCGTTTTACGGTAGACGCAAAAATCTGTCATAAAATATTTTTCATTAAAATCCATAAAGGAATTATAACACAATAACACATTTAACTAGAATTTCTTCCTTTTTATTTTTTAAATTTAACTCAGAATAACACTGTTTCGATCAATATCGAACTTTTGCTGTTTTACGTGATCCCATTGTTAGTGGAATACATGTTTTCAATAACTATTTATAATCGATTTTTTTTTAGGGGGCATATCCCAATATCTCCTAACACTGGCTCTGCCACTGACTGAATATTATAGTATATGCCAATAAACCACACATCCAAAGATTGCCTAAATACTAGGACTAGTTTCTGGAAAACCACGTCCTAACTATATAATATAATTAAATTATCAATATAGCATATCATATTGATGATTTCAAAAACTTCAAGAACATTAAAATCTACGATCTAAGAAATCACCGATCTCAAAAACAAAAACAAAACTCAATAATCAATAGTGCAATAAAAACCAAAACAATCACATAAACTGGAATATCATTTCTGTATAGAAGCCTAATTCTATTAGTTAAATGCATTTATAGAATGTGCAGCAGGATGCATCTTTTCTAATAGACCGCGGCAGCGCATTATTACCGTTATTAATGTGTTATTCAAATGAGGCAAACGCCACATGAGGCCAATACCAATATATCAGCACACACCGTCTACAATATCCTATACATTTTTTTAAGATCTTTTTTGCGTTTCTGGTTTCTCAAATGATTTTATAACGATTTAAGAAAAATGATTCTACGCGGAACTGCGACTCGACTCGACGACGCGTCGGACCGCAGGAGGGTATTTTACCTGCTGTGCGCTTCTATAATTCGCCAGTGCATCATTGGAGAATGGAAATTATTGAATCGAATGGCTAATTACAAACGTTATCTTCCTGCATTCTTGAAATGCGCTCTCCTAATCCACGAGAATCTCTATCGATATTTTTAATTTACTTATATTTTACGCACACGATTCTTTTTTTAAATTGCGATAGCCATCGATCGCTCGAGCTTTGGTAATCGTTGCATTAAAGAACGCACAGCTCGCACTTTGTGTGTATGCGTGTTTTTTTTTGTTTTGTGCTCAACTGACGGAAGCCGATTTACGATTACGGCGCGTGTGCGCGCGCTTGCAATCGTTTATATATTCGCGCGCAGATTAATAATAACGCACGCGCGCGCTTTCGCATAAATCCAACAATCTGCGCACACTTGCTCAAATCCGGATTACCGAACACTCCGCAAAAAAACGGCTCTTATAATTAGAGTACGTGCTCGCGTCCAATAACTTGATAACTACTGTGTTTTATCGAGCTCGCGCCGAGCACTGCAACTTTATAATGCAGGTAAAATAAGCGCGCTCGATGCAGCAGTGCACAAAAACAGTACGCACAGGCGTGTACGGAGGGGGGGGCGCCCCGCAGAAGACCAGAACGCGTGCGTGTGATGCATTAAACAAAAAACCAGACTTGTTAAATTATTACTCGTAATTACAATGTTGCTGCTTGCAAGCGCACTTCTTGCGCGCACACGCTGAAGTTCATGACCGATGTGGTGGTGGTACTTTTTAAGAAAGAGCCAATGCGCGCGCGCACGCTCTCACGCGGTAATTGAAATTGATTGCGTCGATAACACGCACGCGCAAAGGCTCGTCGATCGTAAATTCCGGCTCTCGCGTATAGAGCGCACCATAAATTCATTCAATATTTATTTCTTTAAAAAAAATACACAATCCCAATGTAATCCCGCGTGCCGGTGACGTTGACAAACTCATGGCAATAACAATCATCGAATCGTCGCACAGATTGACGAGACGTATTTATGCGTTGGTGGCAGCGGTCAAAACAGATCCTTCATGCTTTGTTATGCTTAAATATGCTTCAATATGCTTCAATATGCAAACGAGTGCTGCGCAATCAAAAATTAAAGATTTAAATATTTCGTCAAAAATCTGAATGTTTGCATACATAAAAGGCTAAGCCTGTGGCTCTCTCTCGAATGAATTGCGATTGGATATCCTCCGCGGACACACACACACACACAATCAGGATTCTATAATAATTTATGACAACATTCGTCTGCGCGATCGGACGTTTAACGTATTTATGAAATTATGTAAAGTAGCCTATTTTACTGCGGTGCGGTTAGACGAGATCTGTCAAATCTGATGGCGCTTCTATGGAAATGACATTTTTTCTCTTTCGAGCGTGTGTGTAGGATGACTTGGATTCTCAGTGTGTGTGTGTCTTGTCTTTTGTCAAAGGTGGTCGTCGTGCCCGGCACTCAGGTAGGATATGCATATCCAACAAGTGATCGATCAATCTGCGCGGGAAACCGTTGAGCTGATGGTGCATTGTGTTCGTGTCTTTCGTGGCGTTCTTATTTAAATTATGATTTTTTGGAGATGTCATATTTATGAGGACAAAAATTAAACCAACAAAAAAATATGTAGAAGGACTTTTTTTTGGATATTCATTATTTGTACATCGTTTAAAGCAATGAGCCAGAAACTTGGTTGTCTTTGTGGACTGCAATGTTTTATTTTAATATTAATGACTTAGGTACAGAAATTCATTTACGTGTATATAATATATTATATATATATAAAAAATATATTTAATGTTTTTTATTATTCAAATGTTTATTTTTTTTTAATTTCTTTTGTTTATTTTAGATTTGCTGTGATGAGAATTATAACACTGATGCATTCTACGCGAATCGCACATCGTTGTATGGAGACTGGAAGTGCGTTTTTATTTATTGAGTTTTTGTTATTATATATATTTTAATAGATATGGATAAAAAATACCAACAATAATAATATTAAAAAAATAATAAATTAAAAAAAATTTCCCTTTAAAATTAAAAAGTAATTTTAAAAAATGCATATTTTCAAAACATTTTTTTTATATCATATTATAATGTCATATTAAAAATCTTGCAAAAAATAAAGACAGTGTTTTTTTTTGTTTGGCTGTAATATTTTTTTTATTTATTATAAATGGCCGTTAAAAACTAAAAAGTACTTTAAAAAAAAATAATAAGAGTGTTCCTTTTTGTTTAGCTGCAATATTTAAAAAAAAAACTGTAACTTTAAATAAAGTTACTATAACGTTTGGTTTCTACCTATAAATAATGAGAAGGTTGGAAATCAACGTCAATTAAACGTTAGAAATAAGTTAGATTAACGTTATAAAATTTCTAACTAAAATCTAACCAACGTTAGGTTACGGTTATATTACCGTAATCTAACCTATATGTGCTGTTCGGGGTACGTTGATGTAGCAGTTTTTTGGCCATTTATACTCAGTAAGAGTTTAAAATCTGAATCAAATTTTAGCTAAATATGGTTCAGACTAATCAGATAAAACAAGAGCTTAAATTTTCATAAGTGATCAAAAACATAAAGATATAGCAATACTCTACAATACTCAATTGAAATTTTTCGACACTTAAAATAAATCGGGTATAAAAATGTTTGAGCTGTTTGTTGTACAACAATATTTCGGTTTAATCTATTTTCAAATGATTTTAAAACACTTCGTTGACAGGACCGGATATAGATATTATAGATATTAATTCATCTCGAGGATAATAAAGACAAAAAGAATTGTTTGCGTTTACGTATATTTTCATTTATTTCTTCGTGTTTCTTGCTGTGTAATGTTGACAATAATGGTGTGTGCTTACGCAGACGCAAATTCCAACTGTTTCCGAGTTATATTCCAATTGTTTTCGAGTTATTTTTTCTTATCAGTTTGTATTATTATTAAACATTTTGCGAGTTTTTATATAATTTTTTATTGAATTATTTAAATGAAACAATGATCGTAATATAGAACTGATTCCGAGCTCAAATGATTTTTGAGTTTTTTTGCAGATATATTTCAGTTATTATAGAAATGAATCCGATCTAGATCCGAATTATTACCTGTTGTTATTGCTATATGATATAATGATTTCTTCAGCGTAAGGTAGGATAGTTAGAAACTTTGTTTGAAACATCAAAACGTACTTGCCTAGCGCGAAAGAGACGTATCACGTGTAACGTATTGAGTTTTTTGGACTTATTTAATATAATGCTTTGGATGATTTTGGATTTTATATTTTTGGATTTTTCAATTTCAATTGCAATAATTTTCAAGCAAGTTATTGAAAAACACAATTTTTGAGCTCCTTACAGCCAGTTCTTCTACCAAAAATACGGATCCGTAGAAGAAAGATATTGGATTAAATTTTCTGATCTCACCGCTGAGAGGGTAGATAAATTGGATTTTAAAACAGATGAAATTGGAAACTTAAAATTCTTTTGTTGACAAATGATCTCCAAAAAATCCGTAAGCTTGGTATGAAGATTATTTTTAAATACTCGAAAGACTGGCTTGGAAGGGAGTTTGAGATCTATTATTCTCATCAGACAAGACTGCATACTATATAAAATATATCTTTAAGAATGGCTTATCGAATCTCATAAGCGCACTTCTATGAAAAAATCGAAGGTGTAGTAGATTGGCCAACTGATACGACTGTCCAAATGACGATTGGCCGAATGATACGATTGGTACGATTGCTCGAATCACGATAAGCCAAATCCAAGAATAACTGTTTTATATTACCGACTGGGTAAATCAGAATTCCTATAGTTTGTGTATATTTTGTTAATCGTGATTCGGCCAATCGAAATTCGGCCAATCGTTTCATTTGACCAATCTTGATTTGCCCAAACGTGATTCGGTCAATCGTATTTCGCCCAAACGCTGGAAACTTCCTGTAATTGATCAGATGTCCTTTAATTAAATAAATAAGAAACCATAAAAGTATCAAAAATAATTCGCTATTTTCCAAAAGGTTAAAATAAATCGTGCATTAAAAAAAAGTGCCTGAAAAATAAATGTTTGTACCAAAAAAAAAAGTTTTGTTTCAAAACCAAATGTGTATTTTTGTATTTGAGTACATTTTATAAGTTTTTTTGAGCACAAAATATATTTATTTGTGAGAAAATATATATTTTTTATGTACACTTTACCCTTTCTAAATACGTTTTGATGAAAGAATTTCCAAACAAATTGTAAATTTTCGAAGGTTATAATAATGATGGTTATAATAATAATGGTAAATGAAAGCAAAATTTGATCCATTCATTCTCTGGTCCTGCGAGGCGATATTGAAGTCACAAGGATTAAAGAAAATCTAATTTTAATTCAAAAAACATTTGTATAGTTTTAAAGTTGTGTATATAGCTCTTTATCAGTTACATTGTAATAGGCATATTTGTTAGCTACTCTTGATTCTATAGAAACGAATTTGTATTAAAATTGTCTGTTTAAATGACCAAATATTATACTGATACTCGTATAAGCATATTGTATAATAAAAATACCATACTATAGTTGCTCTAAAAATTGAAATTTCTGCATCTTCTTTGTCAATTTGTCTAGAAGAGTACTAACCAAAACAACTTTTATTCAAGTTTAGTGAAGATCTTCTAAGCTAAATTTTATAGTAAAAAAACGGGAGCTATAATGTTTTTTCTCTGGTTAAACTGTCTAATAAGATCTTATAAAAATCGAAAAAAATATATAATATTTTCACTGAAACGTAGATTTCTAGAAAGTCCATTGAAGTGCTACGGATTCAAAAGTTTCCTCAGTTCATCTCTTGTTATATGCAAATCTCGATATCTACAAAACACAAAAGTTTATGCAACGACATTTTTGAAACAATGACTTCGGTAAAATATATAATGTACTTCTCGTACTCTGGATTCTGTGTGTCATACGGAAAGTACTCGGCTGCCGGCACCACGTACTCCTCCCACGTCGGTGTTAAGATCTTCTTGGCACCCAGCTTAAACTCATCGATCTTTTCCTGAATCTCATCCCTCGTTTTCATGAAACTGTCCGACGAAATGCGACGCCTCTTCTCGCGCTCAATTCTCTTGATCTTGTTGATCTCGCTAACGAGTCGAATGAACAGAAAATCCATGTAGCGCTTCTTAATCTCTAGGCGACTCAGTGTTTCGCTGGCCTGCTGCTGAGGATGCTCGCAAAGCTGGTACACCAGCAAGGATACACCGAAGAAGAACAGAAACGCACAGGCCGACACAATGAACATGTCCTCGTACAGATCGTACAGCTCGACGATGGGTTCCAAGTAGTCCGACGGTGTGACGTTGTGCATGTGCAGTTGCAGGTGACAGAAAGCTGTCAGTGTGGCCGTCAAGGTAGACAGTACAATGCAGGTGACTGGATAGCTGTAGACGAGTCTGTGAAAACCTCTGAAAATGCCGAAAATTGTGTTCATCTTTTTCTCACTTTGTTTGTTTTAATTTTTTTGGACGTGGTTTTTGATTAGAATTTTATGTCAGAAATATGTAAGAAAATAATAAGCATTGCTTTGTTTGAAAAGCGGACGCAATAATCGGTATGATATTTTTTATTTTTCTAATTCATTCTAAGATCGAAACGCCCCTTAACACAGAGCACCACACAGAGCGTTAATAAAATACAAAAGAACTCGTTCATCTTCTCCATAATGATCCGGAAATTGTGTGGAACGTACAAATTCCTAATTACATTTTCCAAGTACACGAAACTGCATTTTTCGCCAACAGTCGAGCGTCGCGTCGTTTTACAATTTCTGTGCGAAAACTTATGATTGATATCCTCAGCACGCGTCTTAATAATGTGAACTGCGCGCTCGCTTGCACTTAAGAATGCAGACACACACACACAGAGACACACGCGAGTGCAATTTCGCGAGCACGCACCCGTGTGTGTGTGTGTGTGTGTGTGTGCGCAGAATAAATATGACAACTTATAAGATGGTGCATGTTGCACACGGGCGCGAGTCTTCGCGAGTCTCCGTCTCCTGCGCAGAAATTCCTAATTTTTATGAGCACGACGAACTCAGTGCGTGCGTATGTTTTGCGCATGTGTTCCGTATGTTTGTGTGTGTGTGTGTATATTAGTGACAAAACTGTATCGAAATTTATATTTTTATTCAATTACTGATGTTGATTGGATTGATTGATTTAATTGTCCGGTCGCGGTTTTCAATGAGGTTTTCAATCGGTTTTTACTCGATTTATATATCATTAACGAAGCTGACATTGATTTCTTGAGACTTCTTGAAACACACACACACAGAGAATTCCAAATGAGATTTGTGCAAAGCGCACGCATTACATATGGTTATGGTTTTATGTGTTTCTGGTTTTTGCTCCAGAGCGGACGGCGACTGACGCAACGGCGGAGCACGCACCTTCCATCGATTCTGAGATTGCACTCTGTCCTAATGAATGGGAATGGCGTGGACGTGTTATATTTATATACAACTTATATATTTTGCCCTGGATAGTATGCGCAGTGCGCGGCGTACGATGTGTTTGCCAGCAGTTATGTCATTTTTCTTTTGGATTTACTTTAGTCCTAATTAATTGAGTGAAATGTCAATGGGTTTTTATTAATGACAAAATGCATAATGCAAGCGCATCGGGAAAGAAATGATTTCGATGAAATATTTGCAGTGCTCGAATGTGGACAGTGCGCGCAGTTAAATTGAAATAATAAGTGGCGCTTTGATGGATCTGCGGTATGCACGGTTTGGCTGGAACATATTAATTTGTAAAGTTTCGATTAAAAAATCGTTTGAGGTAGGAGTTTTTGAGCGAGCGAGACCGAATGTAAAAAAACCTTTTCTATCTCCATTATATTCTGAATAAGTGATTGCAACAAATAACAAGATAATATGCCGTTATAATATTTGTATAAATAGATGTATTTGTGGACGGATAATTTTTTCAATAATATCTACTAATTTTTAATATGGATGAAATGTATGATGGTTTTTAGATATCTTAACACCAATACATAGAACGTTTCCTCAATTGCTGGTTTTATCCTACAAAACCCAAATAGGATCCGATCGAAATCTTGAAAAAGTATTTCGGATTACAATGACGTCAGAAAAAACTAAACGAAGAGAGGTTTTTTCTAGACCTTTTTTCGAAATTTTAAAACTTAAGACTTTGAGTGTGAAACTTTATATTTAGATTTTTTGTAATTACAGAATTTCAATTTGTAAAAACCGCGCATTTTCTTTTTTATTAAGCTGTTTTTATTCACCTTCTTTTCAAGTACAATATTTATATTAGTTTTTTTGTGAGAGTTGGTTTATTACTATTTTTCAACACATAGTTTTTTCATCATTTTACAATCGATGAGCAATTGTTTATCCAAAATATCTATTGCCCAATATAGTTTCTCTAAAAAAATGGTTTGTTGTGACCAGGATCATTTACAATCGAAATCCTGAAACCATCTGCCAAAGTTTGGTAAGGGTATGGATAGTAAGGGAATGGTATACAGAAGGACTCAGCGTTTTTCATTTGATTCCTTATTTTTTTTACCAAGAGTCAATTACCTGTTTCTCTTTCTTCAGTTGTATTTCAAATCTTCAATAATTCGAAAAGGTATATTAATTTAATTTAAAAAAAAATTTCAGGACAATTTGTTTCGATTTCAATAAGATCTTGCTATTTTCAAAATCGTAAATCAATTTAAACAAAAAACTAAGTACATTTTTTAATAAATTTTTTATTACATAAAAAAACACTAAAATCTTATTGTCCTTATTTCATTATTTAGGAGATTGCATTTAGATTATAATTTTATTAAACATGTATTTTTAAAAAGAATGACATCAAAACCTCAATTTTTTAAAGTGTTGTTAGAGATAGTATCATATAACAAATATATCACAAAAAACTAAATTCCTGAAAAATAAAATTACCTGAAAGACAAAATCCTGAAAAAAACAATTATTATATGTTTGTTTTGGATTTTGGCTTTCAGGATTAAACAATTGGTTTTCAGGCAAGTGATTTCAGAATTTTGATTGCAGGTTATTCAATTTTGATAATAATTCACGACTTTAGGATATTAAATGGTCTAAAAAACCAATTGCCTAAAAAACTATTATTTTGAAAATTAGTTTTTTCTTAGTATTTGGTATGCTTTTTTTAAAGCATTTTCAGGTATTGTATTTCATTCAAAAGAATTTCAGATTTTGTAATGAAACAAAAAAAAAAGTTTTTCAGAATTTCGTTGCAATTTTAGATTTATGACTATTTTTTGTTTCTTCTTCTAGAGTAAATAACGCACCTATAAAATCGTTTTCTGAAAAGAATAATAACAATTATATTTTTACTATAACAACTTTGCTAGAAGTTGTTGGAACCTAAAAGTTGGAGTAAACAAAAAGTTGTTTTAGCACAATTTTGAAAAACAAAACGAAAACAACTGAATTTAGGTTAACCGCCAGCTTTTACTTTATATCTTTATATTAGGGTTATTTGTTTTGACTGAAACTACTAGAAATATGTTGTATTGATGTGGAATCTTATTTTCTAATGCAGAAAATATAACAGTCAAGATGGAAATATCGGTAAAGTAGCTATCCTTTTGAAATACAACTAAATTTCACATTTTCTACACTGGACCGATTTTATTTGGCATCAGATAATATGAGCGTAAAGGAATTATTTGCCTGTTTACAAAATCTAGTTTTCAAAATCTAGTTTTTCAAAATCTTGTTTTTAAAATCTTTACTTTCATAATCTTGTTTTTCAAAATCTTGTTTTTCAAACTTTTGTTTTTAGTCAAAAATAAGTTTATAAATTAGTACCATATTTTGAAAAACTAATTTTGGAAAACAATATTTTGAAAAACAAGATTTAGGATCGAAACAAGATTATGAAAAACAAGATAACTGCAAGATAGTTGCACTTTAGTTCTAAAAAAATGAACTCTATTCAGAAAATTATAATTCGAAATTTATCAAACTAAAAATGTTTTTCTTTATGAATTGCCAAAAATTATACCCTAGAAAAAAATATTAACAATGTTATCATAAATTTATTTAATTTGAACAGATAATAGTCTTTTGTTTCTCAATGATTCCATCTACAATATCACCTATTTGCACTCTGCGTCAAATTCCCTACGGGGCAGCACATTTTTGTACAGATTCAAAATATTTGCCAGCGGACAAGAGGTACCACAGTTCGGAATGTTCAGCGGTTGCAGAATTTTCTCGCCACTACCGTTGCGATAGAATAACTGAATGATTGCTACGTTCTCAACATTTCGTAGTTCAAACACCAAGCAGGCGCCGTATGCGGGAAGTTTTTCCTAATTAATACATACTTAAGTTGTCATCTTGCAAGAGCTATATAAATTAGTCAAAATACCTGCGACAAACCCAGCGTTTTCAAGACAGAGTAAATGTTCAGGTCATGCGCAGAGTACATCCACATTGATCGATCCGGATTGAGGGTACCTGCACTTTTGTGAGCAAACCTCTCAAACAGCTCCTTCAGGAAGTAGCCTACCTTGATGCGAGTCATTTTCTTGGTAGCTATGGTTACGTCGAAAAATGTAAGCACAATTTGACTCAATTCTGGGAACACCTGTTCAGCCCATACAGGTAAACTATAATTTAAGTAATTTATGAATATAACACCGGCAGAGAATTAGCATAAATTTGAAGGGTATTTTGAATTTAATAGACTTACTAGTTCTTGGCCAGTTTCTGTGTCTTCAAGGTGTCATAGATCATCATTGCAGAGTAGATGTCATGCACATTTTCTCCGGTGTGTTTGGTTAGATACTCAAAAAGCCGTGGAAATGTTGGATTCCTTTTTTCCGCTTTTTTCAGCTGAGCCCGAAAAGCCCGTGAATAAGCAGCGCATGGTCTGCGTCCGACCAGAATGTGGTCCAGATTTGGCGGAATTGTGTGCACAGGAATTGGTTGCCAACCAATTTTAGAATTCCACATCTGATTGCTTCTGTGTGGTGGATACATGGCTGCAAGGCAAGTCGCGGCCGTTTGAATTGCTCGATCCGTATCGCTGGACTGTACGTAGATGTCATTGAGAGAATACGCTGTCGGTAAAAGGTTTTGATAGCGATGACGCAACCATTGTCCTAGTTCGTAGCCCTGCTGTTTGCCGGTCTAAGGGAAATGATTAAAAATATAAAAATATAAAAATTATTGCTTGTTTTTTGTGTTATACGTTAGTTAGTTGTCCCCAGCATTCTGGCCATTCCGAAACGTTCCTAAATCGATCTGTTGGAAAGGGCTGTAAAGGCGTTCGGTCACCATGACGGAAAAGCTAGAAAGTAAAATTATGGTCATTAAGAAGGTTAATCAATATATTTACAGATCAAAAATTACCACTTGGCTCATAATAACTTTATCATCGGCACCCAGACTAAGTCCAACAATAACAGTGAATAACAGAAAAATGTGAATAAACAGCATCATTTCGATTTAGAAAAACTAATTGTTTGACTTTTGATTTCAAAGCCTCGTCTATAGTCCGTCTGTACTCCCTCAGCTATCGTGTACTACTGATGTTCTGACTAAGGTACATCCTCACAATATATACAAAAATTATGTCAATCATTATCGCATTGATACTAATTACAAACATAAACATTTTTTTATTTGCTTAGGCAATATTTTTCGTGTAGGTCGTCTGATGTAAAATTTAGAGTATACTTATTCTAAGAACATTTTAAACAAGAGATAGTGGGAAGAGTATTATATATTTAGATTTATCTCCAAGTTATAGCGTCAATTGTAAATGTAAACAAATGGAAAAGTACATTGAGGTAGCCAAAGCTATATATATACATAAAGATTGAATATATAGAGATACAAAGTCTAAGCCTAAAAAATAAAATACAAAAAATATATATAAAGACATTCTTGTCTTTCATAGTTCTTACTGTCACTTTCAGTATTTACAAAATTTGAATATAATATTTTGAGCAATGTTTTTTTTTTCTTTCATAAACATTGCCATAAATTAAACATATACTAATCAAATATTCATCTTCGTTAGATGAATAAGAATATGGGTTTCGATATAACTTCCATCCAACACTTCAATGTAGTTAGAGAGTCTTGCTAATTATTGTATAAATTGTTTGTCATGTATAGTCCTTCAAGTTAATTATTCCATCTTCCCCCAGAGACCAAATATTAAAATAATATCTTTAATTTATTCAAACTCCAAAATTCCGAGTTAAATTTGAGACACAAACGTGGCTTTCCATCAATTACATTAGACATCATCATTGTTTAACCGGTTCAGTGACAGTGATCCGCCTACAATATTGGTAGTAATTAGCTTTTAAGGAAAACACATTGCAGTGTTCGTGATTTGCATTTTGCAACTCAACCCTGCTTAGCGTGGTGACAAAAATTTTCAATGTCTGATTATAACCTGAAGGGCTATTCTCCAATCAATCTGTTTTATTGAGGTATATATACAATTTAAGTGTAATATCAAACCTAATATTATTCTTGCAAATTTGTATACTAACATTTAGGTACAAGTTTCGAACCTTAATTTAAGTTTACCATGAAGCCATCCTAAATTTATTTCGGAATTATATTTTAAAGTATTTTTTTAAGTTCCTAAATATTGGTTCCTAAATAAAGGTACGAAAATGTAAAAACGAATAGAGAATGACCTCCTGATTATTGTGTTATTGTGGAAAAATAAATATTTCAATCTTTTTAAGGAATAAGGGAAATTAGGCCGCTAAAAGACCATTTCAACGAAAAAATTGATTAAGGATCACACGATTTTTTCCATCAAACCAAAAATAAATATTTAGCATAAAACCTAAAATGTTACTTGTTTCAAATTGTTCATTGAGGATAACTGTGGACCTTTTACAGACAGGAATAGCAGAAAAGTAATTACATATATAATAATCGATGCATCGTTGATGCCCAATACTAGCAATTGTGATGCTTCCGTCCTTCCCAACGCAGCCAAAAATATTGTTTACTATTTATTTTAGTCAAAATATTTTTTATTAAAATAGTAGAATATTAAATATTTAATTTTAGTATAGATCTTCAGTTTTATGGTTAAAACCGATGTAAGATTAAAATAAGTTGAATTTTTAAAAACAACATTGTATTTTTTTTCCTACTTATTGGATTTTTTATAATGAATGGTTTTTGTTTATTTGTATTTTATGTATTTTTAGATATTGTTATGAAACATATTATTATTTCTTCTTTTAAACTCTTTCTTTTAACTAAACTTAGTATGTATCTATAGATTTTTCGAAACCTTTTTCACCTACTTTCACTTATCTGCCCAAGCTAAAACTAGCCACATAGAGTCTTTTGCACGGGACTTAGAAAAAAGGATATAATAAAAATTATTTGATGGCTATTTTAAATTATAAAATGTAGGCTATTTTTTAAATTTATATGTGAGCACAACATTTTTTTCTAGAGCACATCCATTTTTGCTACAGTACATTTTTATGATTTTAATGAACTTATTTTTAAAAATCGCATTTTTTTAATTCGAAAAAAAAAATTTAAAGATTTTATTCAAAATAAATATTTTATTACCTCTTTTGTTAAATCAATATTTCCAGAATTTTACCCTCGCTACATAGTTAATAATATGAAACTTCGATCATGACTGATAATACCTTCGGCAACTATACTATCCGGCAAGCGAAAGAAGACTTTAGAGACAGCCTTTTGCAAAATGTAGAATTAAAATGCAGCAAAAAAATCCATAATAAACTTTTTTTTAAAAAAAAAGGTTTAAATATTGTCCTTTCATTATTGTTAATAATTTCGGAAACGTAAAATGGTTTTCTGCACCTTGTATTAATGTTTATAATTTCGATTACTGTTATTAGTAAGTGTCGTTTTCCAAAAAGTTGGACATAGAAGTTGTTAAATAAATACCATTTTTTAGAATTTAGTAAAAATATTTGTCGCCATTGAATTTAAACAAAAATAAGAGTAAACTGAAGTACTTTGGAAGTAAAAACATATATAGTTTTTTAAAGAATGGTTAATATTTTAAATTTGGATACAAAAGATATTGTTCTTTAAATATTAAAAAATAAACACTTCCCTTATAATCGCCGCGATGGTGGTGTGGCGATCTATGTGTCTTTAAACCTTCAAGCTTGAGTCCTTGTCACTTCGAACACTGGTGATAGTGAGTTGTTTAAATGTAACTATTTGTTTATTGAAACTATATTTCTATCCTCTTCAATTTTATGTGGTGTTGTGTACAGGCCCCAGCTATCGATGAGGTACCCATATTATTGATAGTCTTTTGTCGGACTTATTTTAGACTATGACGACATTGTTACTATGGGTGACTTGGACTTCAACGAAAATGTTTCTGTTTTCCCATTAATGATTGTTATAATCGGTCTGTATTATTACAATCGTTTTTTCAAAATTCTATTCAATTGTTTTTTTTTACCATCCCATCATTATTTCTTCGGATCATCTTTAATTGACCTAATCTTTATAAATAACCTTAGTAATGTCATAACGTCCACTTATGATGACACAAGTCTCTCTAGACATTATTTTATGTCGCTATATGTGATCATAAGTGATCGGCAACCAAAAATAAGCGCTAAAAATATGATTTTAGGCGCCTAAAATAAGCCATAAAAATATCGTATTAAGTCCTAAAAATAAGCTCTAAAAATATATTAAAAAAATAAATACCCAAAAAAACTTAAATCCTACAAAAAATATTTCAAATTAAATTTATTAAAAAATATGTACTTGATAGAATTACTTCAAATTTCTACATTGTCACATATAATTTTAATATGAACAAGTACATTTATTACTAGTTTAAGTTTGAACTTAATCTTTTTTTTGATAAAAAAGAACATTATCTTTAATAAAAAAATATTAAATAGAAAGATAACTTTTTTCTACATCGATGTTTGTAATTGGGGAGTTTGTATATTTGCTATTAATCACAATATTCTCCGGACAATAACTTTGTAATTGTCTTTAATATTTCAAGTCGGCTGTTTTTTTGACATTTCTTTTGTTCTACAGATTTAGCTTGTTTCTCCTTGTTTTTCGATAAAAAAATTAAAATATGCACTAAAATGAGCATTTGTACTAAAATAAGCAAAAATATGCAAAATAAGCCAAAATATGCATTTATATTAAAATAAACTAAAAATAACCCTACTTGGTCTTAAATTTGTATGAAACGTATTTCTGCCTTACTCATCTGATGATACGGTTGCCACAAAAAAAGAAGCTAGAGCTTCTTTTTGGTTGCCCTATAATCACCAATTGGATCAGTAATTCCTAAATACCATAGGAAAATAATATTAATTAATGTGAATAATATGAGGTATTCTGTATATAGTCTTTAAACACTGATTATATGGTACATTTTTTTGAAGAACTAGTTTTACATCTGTTAAATAATCGTGCTCTACTAGTTCATAATAAATCTTCTCATAAAAATTTGAAACTCTGGTTCAATTCAACGGTTCAAACTGTACTATTTGAGCGAGACATAGCCAATCGTATTTGGAAAAAAATCGTTCAGCGGAAAACTATGCTAAATTTAAACGACTTCGAAACAAAGCATCTAGAAAAGTACTTTGCTCAAAAATTCAGTATTTTTCACCTAAATTCAATATCAATCAACCTGCACGTATTATATGGCAAAATCTAAAATACATTGGCGTTATGGAATCAAACACGGAAACCAATCCATTTACAAACATAAGTTTCAATGATTTCATAATTTCGTCGGTGCCGTCATTGTCTAGCATTTCATCCATTCCGAATGTTCCGTCAACCTGTATTAATTTTCCTAAATTTTCGTTATATAATATTTGTACTAATGATCTGCTTGTAACCCTTAGTCAAATAAAACTAAATTCTGTTGGCCTAGATAGCTCAACAATTGTGTATCTTAAAATGTTATTTGCTGTAATTGCACCTTACCTACTTAACATTTTCAACTTTTGCTTGACGTCCTCCGCCTTCCCGAAATCCTGGATAATTACTCGATTTATAGCGGTTTATAAAAAAACGTTCTTGTGAACTGAAAGACTTCCAACCTATCAGCATCCTACCGTCATTATCAAAGGCTTTAGAGATGGTCATTAAAAGTCAAATCAATTGCTATTTAAATTCACATAAATTACTCAATGATATTCTGTCTAGTTTTGGATATGGCACAGCACTTCGTCCAGGCTTTTTAGAGTTACCGATAACATTTACCGCAAGCTAGAAAAAAAACATATAACATTGTTGTCTTATATAAGGCTTTTAACTTTGTCTCCCACTCGATTCTATGCAATAAATTATCATCACTTTTTAACTGCAGCTCATCGGCCGTTAAACATATTTCAAATTACCTTTGTGCCTTGAGGGTACAAAATATTTCGAATTTTCATTTGTTTCCATCCAAACTCAATTTCAATCGATCTACTCAACAGTATATATTTCTTTTAATTAAGAATGTTTTTAGGTTTTGAGAAAAGTTGGTTTAGAAAAGCGTGGTTTTCGAGAAGCGTGGGTTTCGAGAATCGCGGTTTTCGAGAAGCAAGGGTCGAGAAGCGTCGTTTCGAAAACTATAATACGCATTTAAATTATCACGAAATACGGAATCCAAAAACTGACTGAATCAAATCAAAAAGGGGCTGATTTTTGTACTTTGTAAATAAATCTGAATTTAGAAGTTTGAATATAAATATAGTGTTAATCGCTGTTATAGTCATCAACATCTACCAGAATTTTTTTTAATGATATTAACCCTATTTTTGTATTGAAACTATAAAATATAATAAATATCCACAAAAAATTGTACGAAGACCACTTGCTTAGATCCATAATATTTTATGCATAACGCTAAATGATTTCCATTGATATTGAATTTATTCATAATCCGCAGGCTATTTATTAAACGCGTCGCATTTCCGTTTGCTTACCAAAAATTTGCATATACTCGTGTACAGAGCAAAAAGTAGCACACATACAGAAGCAGATATACATATATAAAGACACATACACACAGAAGCCATGCAAATACAATTATTCTTAAACTCGATCTGATAACGCCACTAACTACACCGAATCTGCGCCCATTTCGATAAAGCATCGAAAAAACTGCAGTAGCATAGCAGCCAGCACCAGCACCAGCGTCCAGCATCAAGCATCCAAAACAAGACCTTCGGCTGTCGTTTATCGCTTTGTTCCAATATCGAGTTCAAGATATACTCGATATAAATATCGGTGGCGATTGAAGCTAATTGAATATTGATATAAAAAAGCGTGTACTTGGCAAAACAAACAAATTCGAGCGCGGAAATACCGGTAGCGCGCAAACGTATAAAAGAACCGCATAGTGTCTCGCCCCTTGCGCGCACCCCTTAAGGGTACATACGCCTCCCGCGTCCGTCCAGGTCTTGCAAAATAATATTCGGTGTATAATTGGTGGTGTGTTTGTGTCTCACGCAAGTTTTGTATATTTATCGTATATGCATTCGTTTTGTGTGTGCTTGCATTAATTGTTACCTGCAGTTGCATAATTATTAAAGTGTCTGGTGTGTGTGTTTTTGTGATTGCGTGCTTTGGATGAAGAGTGCTTTGCTTTATATGGCTGGTGTTGCCCTTAGCTAGTGCATATATACATTTTTTTAGAGGGGGTTAGCAGTGTTGGCAATGGCATTGAAATCAAAATTCAGAAGAACGCATAAATCCATCGCTGCGTGCGAGCTCCGTAATCAAAAGTCAAAGTATATACGAGTTATATATATACACATAATACGCATTGTTCAGACTTTAGTTCTTTTTCTTTCTTGAGTGAATACAAAGCGCTTAAAACTGCGTGAATAAGCGCGCGCGCGAGAGCACTCTTTTTGAGTCAACTTGAATAGCTTTAGTTTTATTTCTTGTATTTTATACTGTGGAAATATAGGACAATGAAAGAAAACCTATGGGTTTATAGCTATGCGCGCGCAATTCGGTATTTCAATGGCGACGCGACAAGTAGCCCGCGTGAGCACGCGCTCTTGCTGCGCATATAAGGTCGTATACATATATTTTATTATTATTATTTATTATTTATTCATATGAGCTCGTAAATGTACAGCAGTAATTCCATAAAACACGGCAGGGTGAATGAATATATATAAATATACAGTTCTGAAGTGATTCAGTCAATTGAACCGAGTATTTGAGTTTTTGAATTGTAAATTGTTAATGCGCGCGAGCGCACAGGCAGCACAGCGCGACCTGGGGGTGCAATCGAGCGCGGAGCGCACGTGTTCAAGCGCTATTTATGCCGTTAAGGGTCCACAAAAACGGTATGGGTGTGTAGCCTTACATAGCATATTTTATTGTGTGTACTAAGTATATTTTCAACATTCTACAGTCTGCTGAGCACGTTTAAATATTTTGCGCAAGTTTATAAGTGGCCTTGAATATTTATGTGTGTAGACGTTTGTTAATACAGTGGTCGTAATATAGAAATGTACGGGGGCTGTAAATTCCATAACGGCATTTTCGAAAAGTCGAGTTTTGTAATTTTATTATTTGAAATCAAGTTTTGGTGTTGTATTGCTGATTTCTTTATAATAAATGGAAAATTTCACCATAAAATAGTATTTAAGCTTTTCTTATACATTGTCTTTTTTTATGGAAACATGTCGTTATGTTTTCATTTTTTTTTTCTGATTTAAAGTTTGGAAACGATATCAATAATAAAAAATTGTATATACTTTTTTCTGATTTAGGGCGGTTTAGAATGGTACTAAATGGTACTGTATCTGGAATGATGCTAAAAGATAGATTTTTTATTTTAAGAACTAAATGGCATTGATTGAGCTGTCAATTGTGTTTTTTTGTTATTTGAATTTGAACACCCAAAATGGTTTAAAATAAGACGAGGGAAACGAATGCAGACGAATTTAATGCGAAGTGTCCGGGAGCAAATGCAAAACTACGATCGGACGAACGGATAAACAGGATTTTGTCTGTCTGTAGAGTCATCATACTGAGAAACACCGTCAAGAACCGTCAAGTCTGTTGACAGACGAAGAAATCAGACGATTTTTACGTTATAGTGTGTGATTAGTACTGAATTTTTGACCTAGAAAATGCAACCGTCACTATATACGGAGAACCGTACGTTTTATTTTTTTTATTTTTTATAATTTATCAATGGCTATTCATTAAAAATAATTGAATAATCC
>JAAAKO020076269.1:0-40503 GCA_010015015.2 Bolitophila cinerea | reverse complement strand
GCCTTGCAGTACTTGTAAATACACCCGCACATTGTGCAAACCATTTTTAATCAAGAATCAGAGGAATTGAATAATATATAATACGAAAAAACTCTTACCATAAATGTATTTTAGAAAAACCTTGATCTTAATGAAAAAAATGTGTAGGGTTACTCGTTACAATTATACGAGTATATATTTACATAGCTGCAAATTTACACTCGAAAGCATTATCGATTGGCAATTAATTAAGAAAGAAATATACACGAATATGAATATTTTGCATTCAGAATTTACCTCGTTAGCGGTACGATTATAATGTAACATAAAAAAATGTATGTAAAGTGTGTCTATAGATATAGGTATATAAATATCAAAAATCATGATTTTAATTATTTTAAATAATTATTTTTTATAAACCTAGTTTTGGATTTTATTTAAATAAAATAATTAGAAGTTCTATATGTGTTTTATCATATAAGTTTTATATAATATTTATATAGCATGGTCTTAGCTTTTAAGCGAATATAAATGTCTTTGATGTTTTAGATGTTTGTTTGCTTTTAAACAGTTAGTTTTTTAATAAAAAAACAAATTTTCTTTTAAACTTGTTGTAAACAATATCAATTAAAACAATATCAATGTTTTATTAAATTTCACGATTATCAATCGAATTTTAACGAAAATTTAACGAAAAAAATAGTGACAATAAATCACAACTGGCTTGTTTTTTTATTTTTACTTTAGGATTTTTTTTGACGATAATGAACGGCCTGTGCATAAAGAGACGTTAAAATCGTGAGAGTAACGCACAGGCGCACTGTGACTTATTGTCAGGATTTTTCGTGACGTTTAGTCACGTATTGGATTCTTATCACTAGTTCTGGCTAAATTATTATAAAAACTTTGAGCCTCGGACATAAGTTTAAGTTCAATTTTACACAAAAAATCTAAATCGCACTTACAAAATTATATTTCAAGTTATACTTATTTTTTACATTTATTTTAATAATATATCTTTTAATAACTTTGACACAAAATATTAAAAATACACTGAATAAACAATAACCAAAAAAACTTTTTTGTATATACTTTTATCAGGGCTGGTTCTACAATATTGGCAGTTGGTGTGGTTTTTGCGGGCGCAATTTAAAGAAGGGTGCCTGTTTTTATTTCAGACAAATACATGCGTGTCTCAATTAAAAACAAATGTAAAAATGATAGATATATTTAAAATACTTATCAATTGATACCAAACAACAATTTTAAGTAGAATTTTATCAAAAAATTGACTCCTACTTCCTTCATGGGGGTTTAATACTGCCTGAAATTAAAGTCATTAAAGCCAAGATTTTGAAGACTTTCTTATGCATAACAGAAAATAACATTTAAATTCTAAAGAGCTTTTTCCATAATTTCCGAATCTTCTTATATAGCGCTTAAAATGCATTAAAATTTTCCAGTAAACGTATCTGGTTTAAAAAGCTTTTCCAAACCAAAAAATATGAACAATGTCATTGCAATTAGAGAATAAGATTCCGATAACTCAGTATACACGGTTTTGCTGAATTTAATTTTAAGGCTAAAATGACATTAATCTATTGTTAACATGTTTTTTTCTATATGGTTTATTAAAAAAAATATTAAAATATACTGGTTAATGTAACTTGTGAGCTAGTATTTTTAACAGTAGTAGGAAAAATCCTTTAGGGGAGTTAAAGTTAATTTTAGTTAAAAGCTCTCAGTTAAAGTAGTTTCTATTTTTTATAAATTGGTTGAACTTTTATTTAGAAAAACATTTTTTTCATGTCTGTATATGACCAAGGTGAGATCAAAAATCATTACATTTGCGCTTCACGCTTTAAAATTATTTTTTTTAGAATTTTGTGTTTGGAGATTTTGTATTTGGTTTTTATTTTGTTTGTGGATTTTGAATTTAGGAATTTTGTGTTTGAGATTATTATATGGGGATTTAAATATTTTTTGGGCTTATGTTCTTTGTTTTTTAGGATTTCATGTCTCATCACAATATCTTATAATTTTGGTGAGCCCTAACAAAAACACAAAACGAAGAAGAGAAAAGAAATTGTC
Organism: Bolitophila cinerea; assembly: GCA_010015015.2. NCBI lineage: Eukaryota > Metazoa > Arthropoda > Insecta > Diptera > Mycetophilidae > Bolitophila > Bolitophila cinerea. The sequence goes on along the minus strand of JAAAKO020076269.1, from coordinate 38,433 downwards.
ACCGTATTTGCTTTAAATAGCCACTCCTGAGCCTTGTACGGTAAAAAAACGAGTTTACCAGAGAGCTCTAAATTTGTATCTATCAAAAATTCATTTCACCTTGCAACCGAATTAATGGGAAATTTGGCCGATTTGATCTGTAAACTGTAAACCATTTTATACATTTTCATTAATGCTAATTTATACTATTAAAAACAAAATATATTTTTAATTATCGAGTATATTATATATATATTATTAATATTATAGGAATATCACAAATCAGAATAAAAAATACATAACAAAAATACGTACTAATAAAACAAAACATTAGCTAGGTAATTATCTGCAGAGGTCTCGCCTAATGATGTATGTGATGCTCGTAACCACTGTGGCTTAGCTGGCTACCGAAGTGTTGTACTGTAACTCCGCTGTCATGATGAGATTGAGGATACTGGTTTGAGGACTGGTGCAGGTACTGCTCGTGATTGTTTTGCTGATGTGGATGTTGCTCTGTTTGCTGATGCAGCTGCTCAATTTGCTGATGGACAGGCTCGTTATGATCATGCGAGTCGTGCTGTGAGTGTTGTGAGTACTGCTGGAACTGCTGATGCTGAACAGGCTCAGACTGATGATTATAGGAGTGTTCCTCTTGATGCTGATACTCTTGGGCGGGATCGCTGTGATGATGATGTTCATGCTGTATTTGCTCGTATTGGTGATGCTGAGGTTCTTGGTGTTGCGGTTCCTGGTGTTGATATTCTTCGTGAGAGTATTGCTCGATATGATGCTGGACCGGTGCTTCGTGTTGGTAGTCTTGTGACTTGTTGTTATCATTTTGTTCACCAGAGTGATCTTCAGATGATGTTTGTCCGGAATGGTAATGCTGAAATAGATTTTCACGAGGTTGTTCCTCTGCATGACTTTCAGATGAATGATGTTCTTCTGACGAACCACTTTCCTGATGTTCATCAGCATTTAGAAGGGGCTCATGCGAACCACCATAATTTGACTCGTATCGATATGAGCTAGCGTGATTCCCAATTCCAGGCGATCCTGAACTTTTGTGATAAGCGGCAATGCCAAATCTAGGATTAGAGTAAATCAGATTTTCTTTGTTGAATTCGGTGTGGGCGGATTCGAGATGATCCTGTTTTGGTTGTTCGTCGTGACGCTCGAATCCAAAATTGTGTCCCGAATTGTCGGTGTAATGTGCTTGTGGATGAACTACTTCATGGTTCTCACCACTATTGTAACGCTCGTGATCGTTTGATCGATCGTTGTGATAGTGATGGTTTTGTTCCGAATAATCACCCGATTGTGATGGTTGGAATGAATGTCCTGCGTGCTCACCATTCGAATGGCCGACGGGCACCTCAATTGGAACCTGTTCCGTGACTTTGATATATTTTGGTACTTCTACCGGATACGGCTTGGGCACTGGCACTGGATACGGTACATGATGTGGTACATTCACTGGATACGGTTTGGGTACTTTGACTGCAACGGTTTCCGTGATACGAACAATATCCTGCGGAAGTTGGAACTTGCCTACAAATGTTCCCAAATCGACGTGATTACTTTCATCGATCTCTTCATGTCCGCCACCGTATCCACCGTCGGAATGTCCAGCATGCGTTTGTACCACTGCAACTATCAGAAACACCGTAAAATGAAGATGATTTTTCTGAAAATTAAACAATGTAAAACACATATTAAATCTCTTTAATCGAATTTCTATAGAATCAAAACCAATGAACCTACAAGTATGCTCATCGTGATTATATTTGATTATTTGAGCCACGAGCGTTTACACTTTAACCGACGGAACTGATGCACGGAAGTACTCTGATCGAATCCAACCACGTTTCTTGATTTATATAGATCAAAATACGTTCACTTACGCGTAACCACGTCTCAAAAGTTTAAAACAGAGAGTTTAAAAGCAAACCGAATCGTTGCAAGTCTATATAATAAGTGTACTATGCATTTATTATATTATGTATTATATTATAATCTTTATACGAGATGGATATATAGAGATAATTCACTTTTTGCGCAAATGGTAATGGCAAGTGATTGCTCTGACTAAATGTTGTTGTTGTAAGAGATTGCTCTTGAAATGTATGCAAAATAAAATATGACCAATCTCAAAATAATAAACAAAAAATTCTCTCCAGCGGGGAATCGAACCCCGGTCTCCCGCGTGACAGGCGGGGATACTTACCACTATACTACTGAAGACTTGAAATGATCTGATTAATTTGATGTGCGAACATGTTGAAACCTTTCAAATGTTCGAAAACAATAATTGTAATTTGTTCGTACCTAGCATTCTCTAGTATTTTTTTATTTAAATTTAATACTACATTCATTTACTCCACTTCAAGAGAAATCGCTTTATAAAATGCTTTGTGGTAAGTTCACCACACACTAAAATCACGATACGAATATTGTGGTTATGTGTTCATCGATAATTGCAAAAAACGTTATATTTTGCATGTTTTCTACTGTTTTACTCATTTCGTATAAAATTTTTGCATGTTTCATAGTGTTTTTATAGTCTTCACATAAATAATATAAATTTAAATTTAAATATTATTTAAAAGCAACTAAAACTTTGTAAAATAATAATAGACGAAATTCGGAGCACGGTGTCGAGCCTGGAACATTGCTCCGTACAATCCCGAGGCACCGCCATGCATCAAACTGCGTCTAGACGAAGTACTGAGACCGCCCGCCTCCACCGATACCATTGAAGACAAGAAATGCATATTGGGGTAAACGCCAACAGTCAATTCAGTTTCAAAATGGACACTAATAATAATATATCTTTCAGGTGGTTCGACCATAATATGGAAATTCGTGTGAAAGACTTGCCATTGGACCTGTCAATGAGCACCGTCATCGGATTGGGTGATCTGGCCGAAGATGAAGTTATTTCGAAGCCACTGCCCATTGAGGTACTGCTTAAAACCCTTTAATCTGTTTTATAGTGAATTTACCACATTTTTATTTTACCGTATCTTTTCACACAGATTTCCCTGGAAAATATTCACTTGAACTTGATTGAAGATCGACCACCGGTTAACATAACCTCACCCGGAGCAATGCCCATAAACCTAAGCATCGGTAAGATGCGAATCGTTCGTGACGAGTCCGGTGTGTTCCAGATCCAGCCCATCGATGCGTCGATGTCATCGGCTGAAAATCCGATTGATGTTGTGGCCGAAGTGACGGTTTTAAAGAAAGAGCGAGACCGCGAATTGTTGTCACTGCAACTTGTAATGCAACAGCTAAAGATGGACAGCGATGTGCTGAAGCGACAGATTACAGCTCTAACGAAATCTGCAGATTCCTCAAAGTATACATTTCAAATATTTAAATATATATTTATATAAATTTATAATATTGTTTCTTACGATATCAGGACCAAAATGAAACAAGAAAACGAGAATTTGAAGAGCAACTTGAAATTGGCGCTGGACGACATTGCCCTGTTGCTCGACGAGAAACGAACACTGCTGGATACTGTTCGTTCACTACAGGTATATCCGTTCATTCTTTTGTCACTATCTTTTACACTTGTATAATAACTGTAATTTTATTATATTTTAGATGCAGCTCGTCTCCACGGACAGAAACAACAAAAACGACGGTGCCAGATAGCACAATTGCATCAACTGCATCCAGTGTTGTGGAGATAACAATAATTCATAAACAAAATATACACAGAAACCAAGTTTCGGTAGTTTTTTAAACTATATATGTATACATAATTATGTATCATATGTATAAGTCCATTTAGAATATTATTATGTTTTGCATCATCCCGTCAATCTCTTTTTAAATCTCTTTAATTCCGGTGTTTGTTGTGAATTTGTGGTTCCGCATGTGTGATTGCGTGACTGTTCGAATGCTGATTTACTCGCGGAGAGTTTATAAATGTTATTAATTATAATACATTGTACAATATTCTTTGTATTTTATGCCAATATATATAAAGCCACTCAAGTTTTTGCCTAGTACCTAGTTATAAAAAAAGCAATTAATTCTTTCAAGTGCCTGTTGAATCAATATCGTGTAATAACCGTTACGTGTGTTATTATTATTGTGTGGATTTAGGCTCGTTTTTTTTCAATTTCATGTTCTTAAACAACAACAAAAAGATAAATCTCCTCAGGGTATATATATACAATTGCGCCCGAATCAAAAGTACTCTCAAACTAAATAGACTTTCTTAAGTTGCTCTTTGCTGGAAAATATAATAATCTAAAATTCTAAAATCCTAAAAATCAAAACAAAAATAAAAATTATACAATTTAATCAAATACAAATAGTTAACGGTACATACACACCTGCGCTATTTGATAGCAATAATATTTGCGTGATAAATGTGTGTTTTTGAATTAAATATAACGACTTTTACATGTGATTTATTTGATATATTTTATTATACATAACAGATTATAAATACCGTTATATTTCCTTTGCAGCTCGCTCATAACATAATAAATATATATGGTGTATACATTTCAAAAATATACGAGAAAGCTTCAGAACTAGTTATATATTATAATAAATGATGCACGTGTGATTAGCTAGGAATTTTAACATTTTAGCTATATATTTATAATTGTGTGTTTGGGAGGCGAGACTGCTCGTCATTCTCAGAAGGTCGGACTATTACTTAGTTTGTATACAAATAATACATCACTATACATATACATCATCACTACATTATACATTATACAAATAAAATGTTCTGTATTTTGGAAAATTAAATATCTATGTTGAATTTGGATGTTTTTTGCACCTTACAAGTGTGTCATACTCGATGGTAACCACAAATTATTTCACAAATATCCACTAATTGTTATTTAGCTTTATAGCTTCTACGTTCTGCTTTTCTATAGGGATATTTTTTCATTGGTACATGGATTTTCTCGTGGTTTTGAAAAACCGAGATAGTTGTTGTTAATTTGGATTTAAGAAACCTAAAGCTATAAAGATGAAGCCGAAAATGGAGAAATAAACAACAATTACATAATCTGGTACCAACAATTACATAATCTGGAACACATGGCAGAAAAGATGCAATTAACAAAATATTGACTAATTATACAAGAAAAAAAATAGCGCTTTTAAAATGTTTATAAGGATTTTACTAATATCAATACAAAACTTCAAGACTTTACATCCACAAAAACACAATGAATGACCTGTAGGTCAATGTTCTTCCTTTTTAACGGACATTTTCGGTTTTGTCCGCATCGATTTAATTAGTTGACGCCGAGTTCTGTTTGCTTGACTCTTCTGGACGACACCGTGATTCCTGCCACCGTCAAGCAATGCCATTGCCATTCGCCTACGTCGTCGTGTCCTACTAACGACTCTTGTCGAAGAACGCTGAACACGTGCTGCTCGTGCAGCTCGCACCACCCTTCTGGCTTTCCGCATCATCATTCGTGAACTCATTCGCTTTCTGGGCGTTCGAAAGGCTTCCATGATAAAAGGACATTTCTCGGCCGGTGTCATGGCACGCCATTCTTGACCACCACGCTTTGCGATCTCAGTGATTGACAAGCCACAGTGCTCCTTACGGTATTTCCGTAAATAGTTAAAGAACGGATTGCGTGTGTGCTTTCCCTCAGCATAGCATTTACCCCGTTTTGATGATGCTGCCGCTGATGCTTCATCAGATTGTTTTGATGTACGAGCCATATTCCGGGAGTTATAGATACAATAAAAAAATGATTTATTCACAAAAAAAAAATTTAAAATAAACGTTTAATTTGGAGTTTTCTTTTGTTCGCAAACCAAATAATTTATGGAATGACAAATTTCGACAAAAAAAAACAAAGTTACTACGATTGGAGTTTTTATACTTATATACCTAACATATTTTCTAATTTAAAAAAAAAACGTTGGAAGATATCATTGTGAATATTTTTATATAAACGCCATCTACATGTCAGTTATTATAACACGAGCTTTCGATGAAGTTTTAATTTTTGAATGGCGTATAAAAGCACTCGATTCAATTTGATCAAAGCTTGACGAATCGAGTCGAGTAGACTCAGTCGAGCACTTGACATGTGTCAGCTATAGAAAGGCGCGTGCAGTCCACAGCCACACTCCACACATCAACCATGGTATCCACACACAAATAAGCAATAATAATAGTTTAGTTTTGGCTTTTGCCCCACGAATATGCAACTAAAATCAAATTCTAATTGTTCAATACATTAGTGAACCTAATCCTAGTTAGCAATCACCATGAAACTAGTAAATAAATACCTGGACAAAGGCGGCGAAGGGTACGTATGCGCGCGTGGTTATGTTTATATTATACTTTTCTATATATACATAAATGAAAATTGAACATCTGATTTGTAGGTCGGTCACACTATTGCCCGAGGAGTCCGAGGACATGTGGCATGCCTACAATCTTATAGCCGTTGGTGATAATGTGCGGAGCACGACAATTCGCAAAGTTCAAAATGAAACAGCCACCGGTTCGTCGAGCAGTGCTCGTATAAGAACCACTCTCACCATTGCGGTGGAGACTATTGACTTTGACACGCAGGCGTGTGTGCTACGGCTCAAGGGTAGAAATATCGAAGAGAATCAGTATGTTAAGGTAAATGTTGTGTTGGATCTGTCTCGAGTAAAGTAGATAATATTATATTTTGTTTATAGATGGGAGCTTATCACACGCTCGATTTGGAGCTAAACCGAAAGTTTCAGTTGCGAAAACCCGAGTGGGACTCGATATCGTTAGAACGCATCGATATGGCGTGCGATGTAACCCAAAACGCTGACCTCGGTGCGGTCGTGATGCAGGAGGGACTGGCTCATGTGTGCCTTATCAATTCCAGTATGACGCTAGTGCGCAGCAAAATCGACCTGAATGTACCGCGCAAGCGCAAGGGCAACGTGACACAACACGAAAAGGGACTTGGTAAATTCTACGAAGCCGTCATGCAGGGCATCCTAAGGCACATCAATTTCGATGTGGTCAAGTGTGTCCTAATCGCTTCGCCGGGTTTCGTGAAGGATCAATTCTTTGAGTATATGATTCAGCAAGCAATCAAAACGGATAACAAGGTGCGGGATTTATCTTGTTTCTTTTTTACAGATTAAAATACAATTCTAATTTTGTTTAGATAATTATCGACAATAAAAGCAAATTCGTGTTGGTGCACGCATCATCTGGTTTCAAGCACTCGTTGAAAGGTAATTGTCCGAATCAAGAGGAAAAATATTTGAATACCATATTGAGATTTTTTATTATTATTACAGAGGTGCTACAGGACCCGGCTGTGCTGTCTAGGATGTCCGACACAAAGGCAGCCGGTGAGGTAAGGGCGCTGGAGAACTTTTACACGTTACTACAGTCAGATCCGCACAAGGCATTTTACGGCAAGAAACACGTGCTAAAGGCGGCTGAATCCGAGGCCATCGAAACATTGATGATATCTGACAATTTATTCAGGTGAGTTTGAACAATGGAAAAGTTAAAAAAAGTACATCGGCGAATGTTTCTCGGCAAATCTGTGATGGCTTATTGACATATAGCCAAGGAGATTTCAACACGCATTTCAGGAAGCAGACATTGTTAACATGGAGACGACCTAATCGATAACTCCAATCTCTAGACTCTAAAATAACGTTGCTAAAATAAAACAAATAGATCGCGATTTTTTTACGAAAGAGATCACCACTAAGTCTATAAATCATGATGAATTTATGACAAGTTCATTGATCCTGATTGCGAATTATTTTAATGTTAAATTTTATTTTTTTTAAATAGAAATGAAATATAAATTTGACAAAACATTTAACGATCGCACCGACAAAAAATACATCAAAAGAGATTTATTGCGCACAATGGATCCATAAAACGGACTTAAAAAAATTGGGATTTTAAAATGACCAATGAAAGTATACACCAAGTTTCTACAATTTATTTTTGACTAGCAATATTATTATTTATTTAATATTTATTTTAAATACACTAATCCAATCCCTTTTAAATTTCTATCTTACCAAATTTTTGATATATAACAAAAAAATGTCGTTAATTGTGGCAATGTTTGAGTTGTTTTTCGATAAAAGCATAGATTATTATATGGAAATAAAATCAAAGAAAATTTCAATTGTAAACAAAAATAATTTAATTTTATTAATTTTTTAAACATGTTCTTTTTATTATTAATACATATTACAATACATATGTAATATATATGATAATATCATACCTCTGTAGCAAAGCCATTTTGAGCTAGTGTAGACATAAACAACGTACATTTCTACAAATATTACCTATAAGAGTATAAGTATACAAAAAATAAAACATTGTAAATGTAAAATAAAACGACGGCACTGCGAATGAATCTCGATCGGTCGGTAAAAGATAAATTTGCATAAAAATTACAAGAAAGGGGAAGAACGTTATTGCAGATCATATTCCTACGGATACGCCCACACGATTGTTTTTGGTGTACACAATCATTCTATTGTTTAATTTTTAATTATTGCGAATGTGTAATATATATATATGAAAATATATGTATATAATATACGCAATCTCCATATAATATTAACAATTAAAAAATAAGTCCGCGCGTGTAAAAAGCCACTCTCCCACACCAATCGCATTTTGCTATATATATTTATATATTTATATATAGCTACATGATAACACCATTTAATAATAAATCGTATAATTTTATTGTTGTCTCCACGTATACATAAAAATATAATTAACACAGTTTGAGCTTTATTTGAGTACGCCGTGCGTTTAAACAGCTGATTTCGGCTTTTAATCTCTGGTTGAACAGCTCTTTAATTGCCTTATCAGTGGCACGAAATTCCGAGGCATTCGCTATGGATTGTCGCGACGCCGGCGCCGCTGTCGTTGTGCTATTTTTGGTGCTAACAAAGTGATCGGTGTACATTGTCGCTGGCCTCCGGTTCAGTAGTTTTCTATTGGTGTCAAGCACCTGCTGCTGCAACGTGTTTACGCGATGCACTTGAATCCGGCGATGACCGGTGCCTTTCTTTTCGTTTAAAACGCTCGGCAGTCCGTTTCCGGCGATCGTATAGTCTGGTGTAAGCGATGACATTCTTAGAAAGATGATCTAAATTCCACTGTAAGCACTATTTACTCAACACCATTTAGAAACGATCGCAAATATTTGCCTAAAGTCTGACTCGAAGAACTATACTCGGTTTCTAACGATCGTGTGTATATAAAAATATTAATATCGTTTTCCTTCACTCACTGTGTCACACTTTTAGTAACATTTAAACTATTCTAACTATCCACATAAGCACTGTTTATATTTACAATTATTAAAACAATCAATTGTTCGGTTTTTTCTTGGCGCGATCACCGCTTATGCATGGAATTTATTCAAAAAAACACAAAAATGCGTCATGAAATTGATCATGCGCGCGCTGACGACGATCGCGCGGCGTTTATCGATCACTCTACTGTCTAGTGTCTACTGTGGCATGCGAATTTGTCGATCGCGTCTGATCGATATATGAATTGTATGCAAATAACTTAAATTCATGAAATTTTCACTGGAATGATCACAATCTCACAATCTCAGAGAGACGAACTATATAATATACTAAGGAAGGCATTCACCTTGTCGACCCGTCGACGATCGCAATAACAATAACACATGCGACACACAAAAACACACACACACTGATGATGAACCGATCGCACAGATTATTATTTATATATAGTGTAAGTCTGTAAGTGCATCAGTTGTCTTCCTGTTGCGGTGTCCCTTGCCAGCGGCACGTCGGTTATATTTGGACTAAGATCGAGACATTGAGAGTGGCGCACGCGACGTGCTCGTTTGTTTCTTGGTATTTAATATACGTTTTCGATCGTCCGTCGTTGTCGTGTTGTCTTGAGCACTGCTGCGCAGCGTATGCTTGCGTTATTTGCCAGTTATTCACATTTCTCTTCTGTGTCTTTTGTGCCGTGTCCCGGATTGTGTGTGTAACTGTGTGTGTGTGTGTGTGTGTGTGTGTGCGCGCATATGTAAACGTCTTGCGCTCGCGCGTTTTTGATATGCATGGCAGTTATAATATTTTGGGAGTGGTTACACACCGGCATTTGTTATAAATGACTAGTTTAAGGGCCGATTTCTTCAGTCCTGATACATTTTTGGATTATCACTGATTTTCTATTAGCACGATTAGCTGATTGTTGATAGGAGGAAGATAATACCCCGATTAAAATGTCTATGTCCACCTTTGATTTGTGATTTAATCAGAGCTTATAACAAATCAGTGATTAAGCAGCTAAATAATCATCCATTCGTTATATCCGTATTTAAAAAAAATCTATTTGTGGAAGTATTAAAATCGACCATTATGTCCATATCATCCGCTCCAATCATACACCAAATACCTTCTAAATCCCATAGTCGATGCCTTTTAAAATTACTATTTAGTTTTGACGTCAAAACTTAATCCCAAGTGAAGAAATACAATCGCTGATTATTCTCCTGATCAAGACCTTAATCAGTCAAAAATGACCAATTAGCTGATAAAGTGATTAAAAAAAAAATAACGGATTAAGTTTAATCAGGACTTAAGAAATGGGCCTTAAATATTTTCTTTTTTAAAATCCTGATCAAAGAGATTTTGCCAAATGCAACACTTGAAAGTTTCAGCAAAGTCATATGCGGCACATGACCTTTGCAGAATAATCATTTAGCACGCCATTTTTAAAGCCGAGTGTGACAGGTGATTAAAAATGGCTTATTTACAACAATGATGCGCGTAAAGATCGTTGTTAAAGCGCGGTCTAGCTGCCATAACAGTACAATGTGATGTTGTCCAGTTAACATAACTGGACCGTTATAAGCATTTGATTGACCAGAAAGGGTCAGAATTGTCCAACAAGAGAGTCTTTCAGGACAATACCGTTCCAAACACTTCTGTAATAAGTCTCTAGAAGATTCCGTAGATAGGATGAAAGATTCTCATTGGAATCTACCTTATAGTCTGCACCTGGCACTATATTATCTCTTCCTGTTTATGGCAAACGCTCTTCGTGTTGTAAAACTTCTCTGATAAAAAAGTCTTTATATCCGTTTTGTTTGTTTTACCTCTTTTCTCTTGACCCTTTTTATGGCTGTTTTGTTTCAAATCAAACGCTCATTCCCCTGTATTCATGCTCAAAATGTTATCAATTTTAGCGATTCAAGGAATTTTGTTACTATGGTTACTTATGTAAAAAGTGAATACAGAGGAATGAGAGGAAATTTTGTCCGTATCCCCAAACGGCATATTTTTGTAATCCCAAAATCTTCTAATTTTACATAATCATTATTTAATCGAGTTTTTTTGATAATTTATCGCCATTTTGACATACACAATTGTCAGTGTCAATTTGTTCGTTAAATTCGTTAAAATATATATTTTACTTTCAAAGGCGTACCCTGTTCTCTAAACTATTTTATGATCCGACTTCTTGTTTATTGGTCATTAGAAAATGAACACCCACCTTTTGAAATATTATCATATAACATATTATATACATAAAATGTCATTACAATGCACTTGCAAAATATGCAGGTAAAACCTACCTTTTTTTTGTTATCAACCTAAACCTGCGCGCAAACATGTTTCAGTAATCTCTGTACTCATATTTCGACTATTTTTTTTAAGTTGGCTTTATGGCCTCCTAATGTGGATAATGTCTGATACTAATGATGCAGTTTGTCTCCAGCAATAATATAATTATCTTCATATATTTTCAATAAGTAATTCATTAAAGTCTTTCTGCACAAAAGATTTTTTTCACGTCTGTCCCTTTTGCATAGGCAAAGAGATATACTCGTACATTCACACACACAATGCATTTACCTAAATCTAAATTATAGGTAACGGGCAATCAATCCTCCGCCCGGGTGCCCAGTATACTTCTGGATAAAACGTGAGATTGAACATCTAAAATATTTCGAGCAAACTCAAGATAATCGAGTTTTCATTTAGGATTTTTTCTTGAGAATTTATTATGATCAAACTTTCTTGATTCAATGCGCGTGAAATGGGTTAGTATCGAAAATCTGGCTTGAAACCTATGTACAGTCAAATTCATCTTTTAAAATCTCGATTGTGAGACTACTATACAATACCAAAATCCATTATCAGATGATATCACATTATATATATATACACGTTACATAAAATAGCTGATCTTGACGTAACCTTTAATATTGAAATCATCGTCCAAATTGATAAACAAGAATTTGATCACAACAATGTCAATGTATTCTATTTGTATATCCATTAATTAACGCCATCTCTCGTACGTGCTTTACATACAGTATTGTCGTCGTTGTGTAAATGCATTTGCATTCTCATTGCTCCACATTCCGAAAAAAGAGTGTGACTTCTAATAAATTATGCAGTATTAAAATTCTACAGTCCGAGCGAATGAAATAATTAAGAAATTCTAGTAGATAATTGGAAATATATTTTTTTAAAGGCATTTTTAAATAATTTTGTACATTTTATTTCCGGTTTAACGGTTTTTTTTATTCTCGTTTGTTAGAAGAGGGAAATGAACCACATGACCAATATGTAAGTTTTTGATTGATATTTGATTATAAACCCAGACACAGAACTTTACATAGCCGTCCGTCGCGCCGCGTCGTTGCTTTCACTTTTGGAACATCATTTGGAATAAACTACGATTAAAACTGGAATATCAAGATATCATACACCGTTACTTCGTAGGCACATGATGTGAACCCAAGCATGAATTCTGCAAATTTATGTTCTTATTCTGCGGTATTTAATGGTTTTTTCGTCTTTTATTTTTTATATACAATGTACTTGTATTTCGTATAACATTATACATTTATTTAGTTTTACAAGTACATACACTAAAACTATATATGTTATATATATAAATATCGTGTTATTGGATACATTGAAATGTGGATAAAGTTTCGAATTGTTCTGATTGATTGATTTTAAATGTTGAATTGCTGAATGTAAAAAATAGTCCAAATCGCAATACTCATTCTCATATCTCTTTATCTTTTTGTTTGTGTTTTGCCGAACCGGTTCGCCCGCGCGTCTTTTTGCGTATTCGATCGTCGAGTACAAGTATACATACCGACCGAACTGATTTGTTTATTTTTTTATGCTAAGCTTCTTCTGCCACACGAACCGGTTCACTCACACACACAGGTATAGAGTAATTGAAAGTAAATTACAGTTTACACTTTACACTTACAGTTACAGCTATTATAAGTGTTGCCGACGTTTACTTTGGTGGTATAGTCAATTGCGACGGAAAACGATATAATATATTTATTTTTTAATATCAATATTATCTAAACCTAAAATTCTTATAATCTCAAAGGCATATAATCTCAAATCTGATAAACTTAAAAGCTCAAGAGCAGATTATCTGAATGAACCGCTAAACGCAATTTTTAGTATATATCTATTTAGGTTTTATAAAGATTTCAAATATTTAAATTTTTAGATTATCTGTTTTAAAAACATATTGCTTTTATTGGTTTTTGGCGAATAATTTTATATTTTAAGTTTTTTTATATTATGTCTGGGATCCTGCCTTTATCAATTTTTAGATAGGTTGAACAAAATGATCATCAATCTGGAATTCTGGCACCCAGACCACACGAAACCATTAAAAGGGTTAAACTTAAAAGCAACCTATTTAAAAGAGAATTATGTGGAATTTGTTTAAAGAAAAGAAATTTCAACGAAAGAAAGGTAAAGAAAAAATCTCCATCTTTTTTAAAGTCATTACTTGATTTTCAGCACTTTACCATTCTCTAGTAATAATAGTTTTTTTTATATAACTAAATTATCATTTTTATTTGCAGGTGTCAGAACGTGGGCTTGCGCAAAGAGTACGTGCAACTGGTAGAGTCCGTCCGCGATGCTGGTGGAGATGTAAAAATCTTCTCCAGCATGCATGTGTCCGGCGAACGTAAGTATATAATCATATTTAATTGTATACTATATAATAAAATATAGGATTGTTTTAATATTTAATTATATTTGTGCATTGTAACCACGCAAAAATGTCACACAAAACGCATTTATTTTATAATAGCCATGCGTTTAAGTACGATTTTATGACTTTCATCTGTTATCCAATTTAGGATCGGCCTAAAAACAACATTTCGATGCACGAGTACCGAGCTACCCAAAACAAAAAGGGAAATTCATGTGTGTGTGTGTGTGTATGCGTGAGCACGCCAAGAGCACTATTTATAGAGACACGCGTGAATTTAGTATTTACGGAAGCAACTTTGGGTTGCAATGAACGCGAGCCAAACGCACGTAAATTATAATTTATAAATGTCTAGGATTGAGTGCAATACAGTCACAAGAATATCATAACTTTCTATAATTATGAATTTTTTGATTCCAATGTATTGGATAGAGTCGAAAGGGGTGGCAAATTAGATATTTTTTTATCCGTTCAGACAAGTCCAAAAGTTTTAGCTGAACACAATGACTGTTTAAATAGATACAGTTTCATAAGTTCTCAAAACGATGGTGAAGAAACAAATTCTGATTGGATTTTTTTAAATTTATGAATACTTCTATCAAAGTTCAACACTTTTGATACAACATTTTTCCAATATTGCGATTCCCTTCTGGAAGTAAAATAACAACTCTTCTTAGTGCTGATTTATAGCCTCTATTCCTACGTCTCATAAACTCAATCAAAAAATAGTACCAAATATTATCGATATGTGTTCGACTCGATCTGGCATAATAAATCAAAAATCATTATCGCTTTTTTACCTGTGATATAAAAAGGTATCCCTATTTCTACAAGTTTAAAAATTACTATCAAAACTTTTAGCTATATCGCCGCTGTATCTTACTATCTGTTTTTTTTTTGTACAATCATTTAGCACCTCTAGGATAAACAACTCTTTTTAAAAAAAACACTTAAAATACCTTTAAAAACATTACTATTTTCTTTTGTAGAACTAGCCCAGCTGACGGGCGTTGCGGCCATACTGCGTTTTCCGATGCCCGAACTCGATGACAGCGATGACGAAAACGACGAAGCGGACTCGGATGACGATTGAACTCGTTTTCATAACTGCTGCCACTGCCCACACTCTCAATATAGGCCCAATTTTTTAGAAATAACATAATATGTTTGAAGACACGAAACCTGAAACTGTTTTTTAAATATATTATTCTTCGATTTTATAGCTATATATTTAAAGATTTAAACCTTGATATTCTAAGACAATTGTAATAAAACATTTGTGTTAAGAACGCAAAAAATACTAAAACAGGATGTGTGTAAATGAAACTCTTAGCTGTGTTTGTGTTGCAAAAACATATTGTGTGTTTTTATTAATATACAAAATAATTGTACAACGAGGATTTTTTTTGTTTTTTCATAATTCAAATACAACAACCCGGAACAGCAGTTACTCTGCCAGATTCTTTTTACGCTCGTCGGTCTTTCGCTTCTTCTTCTGCTCCTTGTCGGCGGCATTGATGCGCTTGCGCTTTTTGTTCAGCAGCCAGCTTTCCTTTTGCTTCTCCTGTTTGTCACGGATCAGCTTGCGGAACAGTTGTCGATGACGTGGCTTCACCATGCGTGCCTTTAATCGATGCTCTTCGATTTCGATCTTTTTGTTGGCTTTCGGGTTCTCGCGATGCAGTTGACCCAATTGTACGGCCATCTTCTTTTTCTGTGATTGGATATTGTGTTAGTTTGCTAATTTTATAATGTAATAAAGGCTAATAAATGTTACCTCTGCCTCACGCTTCTCTTCCTTGGTCTTGGGCTTCTTTGGAGCCTTACCCGCCTCATCGTCGCTGTCGACTTCATCAGAATCGGCGTCTTCCTTTTCTAATTTATACGCCAGCTCCAATTGTGCATCGCGTTCTGGCTCTGGAACATCATCTTCTTCTTCCTCAGCCTTAGCCTCCGTCTCATCTTCAGACATATCGTCATCGCTTTGAACTGTACAATACACAAATGATTTAATAAATTAAGTTAAATTAATTATAGAGAAACATACCGTGTGTCTCGATTGCGGATGGATCACGCAGTGCCTTCTCCTCTGGAGGAATATAAGCTTCTTCACGGTTCGGATCAACGAACGGTGACAAATGCGGTGGCAGAGTTGCGCCAATAAAGTATTTGTTGGTGGGCAACAGTTCGCGCTGGTTCACACAGTCGAACACGAATTGTGGCTGCACGTAGTCACGTGAAATGTACTGATTGCCCAGTTGTGGCCTGTCCACGATGTGATGGGTTATTGTTTCATCAGACTCTTCGAAGGTGGCACCAGCAAACAAAGATTTGTCCCACGAGACTTTGCCACCGAAACAACGGATGATAAATACCAACGGTTCACGTGGTACTTCACGGTTGATAAAGAACTTCTTACCCTTGAACAAGTTCTGTAGTTTCTTAACAGCTATTGCCTCTTCTTTGATTTTCTTAATCTTATCTGAGTCACCATCAGCGGTTAATAGATCAATGTCTAGCTCATCGTCCTCTTCGTCCTGGGCAGATGCATCACTTTTCAGTAGGTCCAAATTGAGGGCTGCGATTTTATCGGACACAAAAGTTTGTTCGTTTGTCAGGCTTCGCTCTTCCTCTTGCAATAAACCGTTACCGGGGAACTGTGGTGGGTATGTCAAGTTCAGTGAATGATACAGCCGGAAGTTGACGAATCCCAGCATGATTGTGTAGAACTCCACGAAAATGGACATCACCTTGAAATCGACGTCCGATTTGGATTGCGGCTGGAACGGATAGTAATGCGGTACAATCCATGTGATTTTCTGACCCTTGATCTCAGCCTGGAAGTAGTAACCCTTGATCGAGATGAAAACGCGTCGCAGAGATTTTGAGGCAATCATGGCGTGCATAAACTCGATTGTGAGACGTCTGCATAGCGCGGACTGTTCACGCGGAACGTATTTGAGAGAAGGGAACGAACTGAACAAGAACAAAAGTGTCAGACAGTCGTCCAGATCTTTGATGGCATCAATGAAAGTCGGGTAACGTTCCTTAACGATGTGGTCCAATTTAAGTTCAGGGAACGCATCCAGACGACGTTTTAGATTCCTAAAGTCCTTGATGGCTCGATCACGGTTTGTTTTGCGGTTAAAGATCTAGAGAAAACATGAATGGGGAACAATTGTAATGCATTGTTTATATTTTAAGTGTTTTTGTTGTTGTTGTTGTTTTGTTTACCTTGTAATCACGCAGATTCCATACGATTGGTTCGTGCAGCAAGAACTTGATGTCCTTGGAGTGATACAGAATTTTGATGTCGGACGAACCGCGTTGTGCCTTGCGACGATGCTTTGGCTCACGTGGATAGATACCCTTGATGATGCACAGACGACGGAAATCGTTCAGCGACAATTGCAATTTACGGAGGGCCTGGCGACGTGTAATATAATGGGAGCCCTCTCCGGATTCGTACTGTAAATAGGGGTAAACATATCGTAAGTAAAACACGCTTTATTAACAAAAAATACCGCATGTGATGTAAACATAACCTCAAACATATAAAATCTAGGAATATATGAAAAGAGCGATGATGCCCGGACAGATGCTTACCTTTTTCAGACGCCTCATCTTTCGGCCGGATTTAGTGCACTAGATTCTGGAACTTAAAACTCTGTTTTAGTGGGTTTTAGCAGCAGAATATTTACACGTTGTAAAGAACTATTTGGCACATGTCGAGTGTGACAGCGCAAAAGAGAGAGAAAACTACGACAAAATAAAATATAGAAAACGTGTTGTTCGTTTTGTGTTTGACATTTATAAGAACTCAAGTGGATGCGTTTAATGCCTCTAGTTGGATTCGTGTTAATCATGTGTATTTGAAATAAATTAAAATAATTATAAAAAATGGTTTAATTTTCTTTTTTTGTATTTATATTAAAAATACCTTTGTTGTTACTATATCTTGTATAAATGAAAATTCTTTCAAATAATACAGGATTACGAAAAGATAAACGCAAATACACAAACATTTTACTAGGTTTGGCAGTTGGCAATAGTCGCATTCATGCGTTGTCCATATTCCACTTCATTCCGCACGATAAGTTTTTTGTTTTCGATTCTGCCCATTTTGTTTGGCTGATCGTTTGAAAAAATAAACGATAAATAAATAATGTACAAGGATCTGACTGCTCTAACCGAGACCGAGTATACTCTGGATAGGCATTCTTTTCCTGTCTGTGCGTGGCCCAATTAAATATTTACCAAATCAATATATTCTAAAAGTGTTATCTCAACTAACCGTGTGTTCAAAGCTCCATCGCAGAAATACCTAGACCTACAACTACAGTATCAGGTATACAAGTACAGACTCAATGAATATAACCTCAAATGAATTTCAATCTCCATTTGTAAAGTTATGTACGAATTTTTAATTTTTTAATCAATACAATGTATTTCCTTGGGTAGAATGGCTGCTGTAATCCGAGTGAAACGACGCGTTGACGAGGAGCCTCTGAATGCGTTCGTACTGAATTGTAAGAAGCGAAAGGTCGATGAAGGTGCTGCCACACAAGAGTCTCTGCTCGAGAACAAAGACGAGACAACAACGATCCTTAAATTTGCAGGAACCGTTGACAATCAGGTAAATATTTAACTTTTAACGATATTATTATTACTATAATTACGATGTATCTGTGCATTTAGGAAAACATTGGAAGCCACTTGACGAAACTATCCAAAACCGAAGCCATCGAAGCTGCCGCCAAAATTCGCAAACCAAACAATGTGACTGCACGCAATCGTGATCAACACAAACAGGACGCACACGAAGATCGTTTCCAAATAGTAAATTGCTATCGCACTGCCGAACAAAACGTCGATGGTGAACAAAACATTACAGTAGTTGACATCGAGAAGCAACAAACGGACAACGCAGCAGTCACATCCCAGAATGGTTCGCAATCATCAGCTAGCACATCAGCCGTACCAGCCGAACGCTTTGTCTATGATCTGTACTTGCCAGATGCCAATCAAACCACAGAGCTCGATGAAAATCTCGTGGACACTTTGCTCAGGTTTGTGTACACAGGCCACGTTCATATTCACTCGACGCTCATTTAAAATAATGCGCGTTCAACTCCCACACAAAGACTTCATTGAATGCATTGATTCTATACAAACAAACAAAATAACGCGAGCGTTCTTGAATTAATGTGTTTTCTTAGCGTAAAACCATCATTTTTTATTAACAGCAAATTTATGTTCACAAAATATAGTTAATAAATGTTTTTGGAAATACAATAGCAGAGGTGTGAAGTTGAGTTTTATAGTTTTCCCCACGATTTTATTTTCAAAATCTGATTTGTTCTTTATTTTGTCGTTTATAAATGAGCTTTTGAAGTACGCCATTTTCTCACAAAATGAATGCGAATGCTCGACGTGGTCTAAACATAATCTTGAACATTTCATTAAAAAGAAATGAATCCTTCAATTAGCATTCGCCCGTTTGATGATCTTACCTATGGCTCACGCAAGGACAACGGTCTGAATGACTCTAGCGACAATGAGTCCGAAGACTCGAACGACGAGAATAACTGGCGCAATGAGTACCCAGACACAGAAGAGGAGAACGACGAAAGCGCAAACGAGCAGGACATGCGACGTGCCATCGGTGGAATGGGTTTAGGTGAGATCCAGCAGATCTACTCTAAATTAATTAAAATTATTAGTATTACCGTGACTTTGTCTTTTTTTCATTGTATGCGTGTAAAGGAAGTGACAACGAGCTATCCTCAGATGAAGATGCATACGTTGCCCAACAGGGATTCGTACACTCCATCGACACGAGCGGCATGGAGCATGACATTGACTTTGTAAACGTAAATCGATACGGTGTCGCGTATGCAAAGTACAAGGCAAAACTTAGACGTAACCGGAACACAAGCGATGAAAATGACTCTGACAACAGTTCCGAAAATGACTTCGATGTGCCCACTGATTCGGACGCATCCAGATCCGAGATTGACGAAAACTCTGATTAGCTTTAGTTTGCAAGATTAAAATGTATGTATATTTTGTACAATTTGTGTATTATATATAGATTTTGTAACCGCGTATCCCGAATATGATTTATACATATACAAGATGACTCACCTTTTTAATTATATCGGGTTTATTGATATAAAAATTAAATCAAATTAATCAATCTCAATGTGTCGCCTAAAATGGTTCCTGAATTTCAAATAAATAAGTCTGGGTATCTGCATCAAATCCTCAGGCATTTAAATGTATTTTGATTTTATGAATTTTTAAATATATTATTATTTAACGTTTAAAAGTATAATTGCTATTTGCTACCAATTACTTTCGTAACGCACCGTTATTATCACCCTTTATTACCCAATTCAATACAGTTCTATTATTAATATAATAAAATGCTTTCCACCACTTTATTTCCTAACCGCCCCCTCCCCTTCTCGTTTACCACGCAAAACAATTTACGCCAAATCGATCTCAAAGTTTTGGCTTCACATAACTTTTCCAATGAATCACATCTCGCCACCAATTAGGCCGTTCGAATGTGGCAGAACTTTGCATGAGTACGGACTGCAAGTGCTTGTACACGAGTCCATCGCTCATGCCCAGCGGCGAGTTTAGAACAAAGTCCGTCGGAGCGATGGAATCGACAATACTAATTGCATCATCTTTGAGCAGTGCGAGTACGTCAAGTAGACCTTGCTTGTAGAGACGTCCGTGTGTGGGTGCACTCAGAAAACCACCCTGTGTGTGTTAATAAGATTATTAGTAATCGAGAATATTTATCATATTTGTGTGAACACTTCTTTGTAGTACCTCGTAGAGTAGACCCACATGTCGAATTAGTATGTTGGAGCCGTATAGCGATAGCATACGTGAGAGGACAACCTGTTCCGCGGAGGATTGCAGTTTGTTGATGTGTGCGTAAAACACTTGGAATATTGTGCGCTATTATAAATAAAACTTTATTTCTAATATTTATGATATCGATGTAATGAATAACCTGTGCAAAAAGCACCGACAGTGTGGAAGCATAGAAGACCTGTATATCGTTGCGAGTACAAAATGCGGATTTACCATTTTTTCTAAGTCCATCGGCACGAATGCTTGTCTCTTCCAAGAGCCACGCGCACAGCCATTCCAGTGCGACGAGTAAGTCTGTGATAAAGTATATTTAATAAACTGATTTTTTAAAAGGGTAATCGATTAAATTTACTGCTTGGCTTTATGGCGTCTTCGGCAGACGTGAAATTGAATCGCATCGCAATGATACTCTCAAAGTTTGCCAGAAAGGCAGCTGAACCGATCGGCGACACATTCGCGAAATGCTTGTAGCCCTTTCGGCGTACACTCAGAAGCCAGTTTGATGTTTGTTGGATCAGAACGTTGTTCTCTCCTTCGTACGTGCAATTCGGATCATTGTCATTGCGCATGTCACCAAGTCTGCTGACTGTGAATTGAATTTTAAAAATCTGAATCTAAATATTTGCCTAGGTACCTTTAAGGTATCCGTGACCACCGCAGGCTTCACGACAATCCTGAATTGCATCGCGGACTGCCCAGGTGCACGCTGCTTTACTACCAGACGACAGAGCATGCATTTCCATTCCAGACAAGCTGACATCTTCACCGCCAACCGCTGCGAAAATTATGTTAATGTTCTGCATAGAAAGCCAATGTGTAAACACTTTCTGGATGCAGGCTGTCGCCAGATGGGGCAACAGCCGATATTGCTATTTAGAAATACATTAGAAATATGTTATGTGTATATATATATATAATGTAAAATACTTGTGACTGATACTCTAGCACTGGCCACTCCTCGTCCGAGCCGTCTGGACCGAATTGCTTACGACTAGCCGAATAGCGAACGGCAATGCTAATCGCTTTGATCAGGTACGTGTTGGCAAGTCCGCAGATATTAACTCGTCCGCCGGACAGTGCACCGAAAGAGGAGGCCATACGCTTTGAGTGCTCCTTGATGGGTGATATGAACTTTCCCTCAGGCGTGACATCAGCCGTACGAGCCAGCAAGAACTCGCGAGGAATGCGATAGTGATCAAATAGCACAAACCCATTATCGATACCATTCAGTCCGATCTTTTCGCCTAGATCACCGACCGTGACACCACTGTGTGCGACCAGCGTACGCGTGCACCGGATAGGCACCAGAAATGCATTAATTCCATGGCATATTCCGTCCGCAGTGTACAGCTGGGCATATACAATTGCGTGTGTACAGGTTTTTCCTGTGGATTTAAAAAAAAACTATATGTCTTTCTCTCCAATCAGGATCGTCGACGTCATTTACCCAAGTTGCCTACCCAGCATTTGGCTGCCTCAAAGTCGGGCGTATGCAGCACGAACTCCTGCTGGCTCGGATCGTAGGTGGCCGTCGTTCGGACGCCCAGCAAATTGGTACCGTGTGAGAATTCCGTTAACGCAAAGGATCCGCTGATCTCACCACGTTCGCATGCCTCGATGTACGGTTGCAGGCGGTCGGTTCCATTGAAACGTAACACATACGGAAACATTCCGAAGGCCAGACTTGTTTTGACCAAGAAATTAGGCTCGTATGCGAACAGACTGGAAAAGTATGTCAACGATAGGTGCGGTCGTGTAAAGTTCTTTATAAGGAGAGTAGAAGCGAATGTATTATTATAAACATGTCTAGATGAGAAGACCGCTTACATCTTCGAATGTGTAGAAACGTTCGTTCAGCAACAAGTACTGCCATCGAGTGGCCAAGTGTCTGGCCTCGTCCAATGTCTGTGTTTCTTGCGGTCGTGCGAATTCCGGGTGGTTTTCCAGGAAACTCCATAGTTTGTGCTGTACAATATGATGTGGATAAACTTGTGAACCAGTAAGGTATGCATTTTGATGCTTACTTTAAATCGTTGTGATTCTTCGGGCTCGATGATAAGTGCAAGTCGACGGTAGTCAAAGGAGGCACGCTTTCGGTAAACAGTAAGTGGTCCATTTGGGAGGTCCGGAAATATTTGCTTGTCCTCTAGAATATCGGATGGGGTTTCACTGGAAACTCGTAAATTTATAAGATTAAAGAGGTAAGATCTATATTTATATAAGTGTATGTAAAGCAACAAGAAAAGTCAATTTGAGATGTTGCACCAATATACCACATAACTTTTATTCTTTATTTTTGTACAGTTTCTCTAATTATTTAAAAATCTCTAATCTCTGGATTGTGTGTATTAAACAAATATGTTTCATTTCAATCAGTTAGTTTACAGTAAAGGTTGTGATATGTATTTTATATTTATCTATGTTAAGCAAACCATCGCCAGTACCATAAAAGTAACTCTGTACAGATAATTCATGATAGAAAGTAATCCATGCGTATTATATTAGTATTTATGTATTACGTGTATATTTATGTAATTAGTATGTATTTACTTATTGTCCTGGACGATCTCGACCATACTGAAGACAACTGAAGTATTTAATTGATGACGAACTTTGCTCTATAGTTTAAAATGTTCTCAATATCTGGGGCACACTAAAAATTGACAAAAACAAACAAGATATAGAGACACAGTATGCACAAAATAATGTAAACACAATGGACTTGATCTAGATTCTAAAATCCAACCGTCCGATTGACCTATTACCTATATATAACAGCACACGTTACGATTCTTTAATATAAGGTCTTAAGCTGGTTGCGAACAGTATGTACGAATTTAAATTGATTCCGTACAAAATACAATATTCACTATTAGTTGCATAAAAAAGTTTTCTTCGTATTTAATCAAAAAATCTCACCAAAATCTTGGGAAGTTCACTAATATACGTTTGCGATTGTAAACTACTATTGCCTTTAGAAAATGGGCAGAATATATACAGTTTATCGTATGATTAGTTATTATAATTACATTAAAATATTTACTTGTATATTGTACTTGATAATAAGTTGACTTGATCAATGATCACTACACTAACATTTTCTTTATAATACGAAAGAGAAGAAAGAAAAAAGTTGTTATTGTTGTTGTTTCTCTATTCTCTATTGTGACGTTTGTTTTCAGCAATGTTTATAAATGACATTTCGTATTTATGTATTCAGACCATTCACAATAGTGTGTAGAATTTATAATGGAACTATATATATATATATATCGTTAAAGAGTGATAAAAATGATAAAAAAACATGAATATAAAAAAAATAAAACTACAAAAACAAATACGATTATATAAATACTTCTTTTATAAAAAAGGAGAAAACGGAGAGCTTTTATTGCTGTGGTTGTGGAACTGAGTTGGTGATTGTTGATTGGTGACCATATACTAAACTTAAAGGGAGAGCACAATAATTTTTTTGTGTTTTCTAATTAGAGGAGAATTGGTTTAAAATATTTAGGATGAATAGAAAAGACACATTAATCCAAAATTTTACACAATTGTGCACTAAAGTCTGCCAATCCTTTTATTGTTTCTTTTACATCATCCTAAGGGGGTCCTATATTACGTAACGCTAAATTGTGGTTTACTAAAAAGAGATTCAGAGCGTCTAGATTCTCCCTCCTCATTTCAGGAGATATTAAAAAACGTCATATTGATAAGGGAAGGAAATCGAAAGAAATTATGCCATTTTAAAAAAAAGATATTTTCTATATGGGTCCTTGCCTTCAGTGGCAATTTGTGGTATTAACAAATTTGGACACTCTACTGTCAAAAATATAATTTAACCTCATTTTTTGTATATATCTGTGTTAACTTTTGCATCAACATGTACACATAACCTCATAATATCACTTGTTTGACAGATGGGTGCCCAAACCCCTTCACGAAAACAGCGCCTCTAGTGAGCATGAAGGATCCCAATACAGTTCCTTGATTTTTTTTCAATTTGGTATGAGTCAGCCGACCACGATCTAAGGTTTGAATGGTCTAAAAACAGATTAAGCGTGTACTGTCATAAGAAACGAATCCACGTCCTTAAAAGCTAAAGGCTTTGAAGGTTTGACCTTTTATAAAATAATGGCATACATTTTTTTTCGTATTGTATAAAATATGACGTATTTTTAATATCTCCTGAAAGGTGGTTAGATTCTCCCTCCTTTTTAATTATAGATATTTTAAAACCTTTAATTTAATATGAAACACATTTACCTTGAATCACGGAACGATCTGTAATATTTTTTTCTAATTTTTAACAAATCCTTAAAAGGGTTCATTACCCAAACATTAAATTTTGATATTTGAGGGGGAGATGGAGAAAGTCCCCAGGCACTAACTCCTTAAATAAACTTTTACCGATTTCCCCTCTTATATTACGTAACTAAACCCCTAACCCTTATTTCGATATATAAGATCATGATTATGAGCATTTTATATGATTTTTGGAAAGAAATTATTGAATTCCTAATTCGTGCACAAAACGACAGATTAAACATAATCAAAATTAGAAACCAAAATGTTCATCCTTTCAGCTTTTGTATTCACTTTATAGCCAACGTCTTTATTCTATCACCAACAATGAAATTTAAATTATTATCTAAACCTAAACTATCTTTAAATGCAATCTGGATGAAAATATGATATGCTCAAATATAGAATATATATTTGAGAATATCATATCATATATTATATATATATATATTCATGAATCAACGACCAAAACTCAATTTTCACAACAATAAGCGTTCAACTGTAATGCAAAACGCAAAACGCTTTTAAGTTTAGTTTCGGAAACGTGCTTCAAAATAAAGCATATTATAATATTTAGTTGTGCGCATCGTAGTCCGTGTATCCTGTTTTCTATGTATCTATGTATCTATGTATACTTACATAAATTCATACGATGCAATGATGAATTCACATAAAACATAAGTATATCATATATATATATATATATATACATAATATATATATATATACAGCATATATGAGCACACAAGTGTTTCTAAAGGTTCGGGGGTGCGATGCAGATTTTCCCTTAACTTCAATGAAGCGCATTCTGCGAGTGTATGCAAAATAATTAATTATATTTACCCGAGGTTGATGGCAAACGCATTCATACTCGTATTCGTATATATATATATATATATATATATATATATGAATGCAATGTGCAATGTGCATGTGTGCATATGTGCTGACGGAATAATTGTGTGTTGTTGGTAATTTCTTGATTACAGCGCTTTTACATCTGCTTTTCGTGTGTAATATGTGTTTGTGTCTATGCATGAATGTACGCACGGATTTCGGAGTCTCGCGTGCTCTTAAACCCCTCTACGCCTGAACCACGTGCACAAGCCAAGCTTACACCATTCTTAGAATAAATATAGAATACTAGAATATGCTGTTTGTTATTGTGAAGTGTGTTTGCGGAATTTAGTGTGTGTACGTTTAGTTTGTTGAATATTTTCTATATTATGCTGATATATAGCTTAGCAGGTAAAACTTTGATGCAATGCAGATGAGACCGCTGGGCACTTCTTATACGAAGCTTTTAGTTTTGACCCGGTAAATATAGTATCTAAGCTGGTTTTTAGTTAAACGTGAAGACATATTGGCTCTGATTTTTCCTACGTATGAACGAAAAATATAATTTTATTTTAATTCAATTATTTTATGCCTTGATTCTCAGCTAATTACAAATATAATAAAATAATAATAAAATGTTTTTGTAAATCAGAAAATATAAACAAAAGGTTGACAATAATTAAAATAATATTTACAAACATAAAAATAAAACGTAGTATTTTGTGATTATTTAAAAAAAATAAACAAAATAATATTTTTTTGAAAATATTATAAAATCTAATATTTTGAAATAAATTATTAATAAAAACTACATCAAAATCATTATAAATATTCAATATTTATCTATAATTTTGTAATCAATTATATGAAGACAAAATATCCAAAATAATATCAGTTTTAATAATAAATAATAGATTTAATTATAATAGCAATACAAAAATATATAAATATATAAATTTATTTATATTAAAATAATAGATTATATTATATTTTGGCTTCCATTTTTGCGTTCTCTTTAAAATTAAATATTTTCTACCAAATAATCGAAAATCTACCACAAAAAATATAATTTTTGTTCACCTATAAAAAAATGTGCTCCTAATAATATAAAAATGTACGCCTTACAAGTTTGCACCAAGAGATACATTAAATAATAAAATAATAATAATTAATAAAAAGGGCATTTTTATAACTTTATATTTTTGTTTATTATTTCGCTTATAGATTTTATTTATTTGTGTGAAATAAAAATACTATTTTAATAATAAGTATTTTTAACAAAATAATTAATCAAATGGCCATATTTTAATTATTAATAATTATTCTATTGTTATATATTTAAAATTAAAAATACAATTTTGAATTAAAATTTAACAACAAAATAAAGAAAAAATGTGTTACTTTGAATTTTATTATTTTAAACATTTTTTTCGTGATTTTGAATATATTATGAAAGTAATACATTTTTTATATTTTTTTCGTTTAGAGTAGAAGAAAGCTCCCAGCTTTGCTGCCATTGCGATATTGTATGTAATATAATAATATTATTTTTTAAAAAATTTAATCTTTTTTTCTAAAACGTCTGTTTTTTATATTTAAAAATAGGTCTTTTTTTCCAAAAAATATATTTTCTAAGAAAAGCGATTATTTTATGAAAATGTTTATTTTGTAAATTTTTTGTCATAAAAACATTTTTAAAGTAGATTATCTTTTTTATTTGGTATCTTCTTTTACTTTGGAAATTATATCAACCAAATCATTTCAATTTGTTATTTAAAAAAACAGTTTCTAGCAAGTCTACTTATTTCTATAATACATTTTTCTGTTTTTTTTTTTTTAAATATGTTCGTTTTTACTAGAGATTACTACGCCATTAATAAATTCACGATTTACTGTATAAATTAATATTTTTTTTTGATTATTAAAATTCCTCATAGTGGAAATAAAAAGTTAAAAAAAGCGTTTTATAAACGTTTTATTAACGGGTTTCCATTAGCACAGCGAGCTTAAAGATTGAAAACAACACTGGGATTACGTAAAAAAAGAACGTCCGATGATGATTGAAATAGTGTTATTCTGTCTTGAACTCGAAACATCACAGTAGCCGATGAGTGTTTTGAATTTGACACTGAGTAAATTGTACAAAAAAGTTTTTGTTTTATGGAAAAATTCTAGTTTTAATTTTCAGTGTTGATTTTTTAAAATTTATAACTTAAAATAATGCTTTAGGATACTTAGACCTGTTTTTCGTAGAATTCATTTTTCAAGTGAAAAAACCACAAAACTTTCAATCTTTCAGCCCGATGTGCCAATGGAAGACCTAAAAAAACAAAAACGCATTTATTTTTTATTTTATATTACCTTTCTTTTCCACTATTAGGTATTTTGATATTCATGATTTTTTTAAATATCCATACAAGGCCGATCCACTCTATATCCCACTTACCTTTTGTTGTTAAATACTCTTTAAAATCTGTCGCAATTCAATAAACTTTAAATCGATCAATCAATAATAGTGTAAACTCATCTCCGGACATCCGATTCATTCATATATATATCCGTATAGATATAATAATATATATATATATATTTAATATAATATACAATAATTTTTTTATTCAGTATATAATTTAATAAGAACAATAACAAAAACAGTCTTACAAAACCGATATGAGTACTAATAAAATTGTTAATTGGCATTGATATAACATCCGGTGTTGTCCGCTCGCGATCTGCTGAATCGCTGCTGACTGTTCGCCTATGCACCGGAGCCGGAACACATAGAAATTATTAAATATATTTTATCGTATAATATATATATATATATATATATATATAATTATAATTTACCTTTGAGTATATGTACTCGCACGGTGTAGTTGTTTGCATTGGACGGACTGCATGCATAGCCACCGTCATCCGATGGCCGGGCCCGCTGGATGTACAGATATGAGGTGGTCACGTCGCCCTTTTCCGTAATGACGGATACGCCGCCCCGGGCCGAGTCAAAGTTCACTTCCTGCAAACACACACACACACAAACGCCATGTTATTGTGCTGTAATCAAAATTGTGTATATATATATAATAAAATAGTCATGCAGTTGTGTGCGAATACATCAGTCAGGAACAGCAACACCGCGCGCGCTCTCTTTTGAAGAGGAATTATTTATGGGTTTCAAGGATTTATTTTGGCTATTAATTTTGCTGCATTAATTGGAACCATTTCGGCGACACCAACGGCTCCGGCTCCGGCGCACGTACTTGACGAACTGCATATATACACTCACACAGACTCACTCAAACAACAACTCATACAAAATGCTCGCATAAACAACAACATAATTGCCGCGTGACACCAGAGAAGCTTTTCATTTATATGTTATATAAATGCCGTTTAGTTTTGACATATTACATATTTTCGTAGAATTTACAATTTACCGTTATGTGAATTCATTTTCTGCTAAATTTATATTAATTCACTACATCGTAACCACACAGTTAAAACGTGTATTTGTGTGTGAGTATTTAATCGAGAAAACGACTCCATTAAAACACATAATTCTGGGATTGTGTTGTAGTT
Organism: Bolitophila cinerea; assembly: GCA_010015015.2. Lineage (NCBI taxonomy): Eukaryota > Metazoa > Arthropoda > Insecta > Diptera > Mycetophilidae > Bolitophila > Bolitophila cinerea. The sequence goes on along the minus strand of JAAAKO020076269.1, from coordinate 8,798 downwards.
GGGTTTAGTTTAGGTGGTTGTTAAGGTATAGGTAATTAATTATTATACAAAACTTGGAAATTGTTTAGGTCGAACTTTTTGGTTGGATTTTATGTTTAATGTTTTGAGGGTTGTCTTATCCTTTTGAAGGATTTTAAGATACACAATTTGTTTAGACACGCTACTGGCCTCACATTATGGTGATAAGTGGGATTGGGTTGATTGTGTTTAAACCTAGCTGTAAAGATGAACGACAATTGTTCTTTGTATAATTTTCCTGGACGATAATTCTTCTTGGTTTTAATTCATCTCGACGATAATACTTTTCGTCGAAAATTCTTCTCCTATTTCAAGATTTTTAAGGAAACTTGTTTTCGTGTTTTTTGTCAATCTACAATCTAGTAGAATGAAAGTTATAGCAAAATAAGTTGAACTTTGAAAATACAATACAATATAACATTTTTTAGTTTTTAGTTTTTCAGTTATACAGTGTTCCTCTCCATTCCGCCCCACCAGTTACAAATATTCTCGTCAATAAAAATGATCGTTAAAGCCTCTACCCAAAAAGCTCATTAAATACAATTACACATTTTACATACGTACTAAGAGTTTAATTGGACGACTGTACATTGTACAATGCATGCATTATTCCAGTGCATCGAACATAGTGAGAGTGCAATTATTATCAGTCCTCATCAGCACGCGCCACATCCACATCCACACACACGCACACACACATTGATGGGAGATGGGGAGATGCCGTTTTCCGATGCCATGCCACGCCACGACCGACGGACGGCGCCAGGCACTGGCTTGATTATTGCATTGTTCTCAAAGTGCGTATATATGATTGCAATATGGAATTGTGGGTGTGTGTGTGTATGTGTGAGAGTTTCAACACACACACACTATAATTACTAGAGAACATAGAACTGTCTATTTATAAAGTACTTTGAACTGAATTGTATTATGTAATAGTATTAGTGTGTTGAAAATGAAAGGAGATGATCTGTGGGGCGATAAAGTCTAATTACACAGTTAGAATGGCATTTGGTGAAGGATAAATGAGGATGGAAATTTAATCCAAGACTTAAGCTTTGAGAAGAGGTTGGGTTCTGGTTGTGAAAATGGATCATGAATCTGTTTGTACCGTTATCTATTTGATGTTATGGACATGAGTCGCGTTGAGGCAAGTATTTTGATATAACTCTGAAACAAATCAGTCCGTAGTCACATCGCTAATGGATATAAGATGAACACTAGGTTGGGTCGATTAAAAATCATTTTGTATAAAATAAAAAATTGAACGCGAAATATTTATTAAATTTAGACCACAAAAGTTAGCATTTTATTTTTTTAAAGTGTAAAATAGGAAAAAAATAATGGACTTTCTCGGATGATGTTTGTTTAGAGTAATATAATATTTAAGAAAGTTATTTCAAATCTAATTATTTTTTTATTAAAAAAAAAGATTATTATTTTTTATATCCTTTTTATCCAAAATAAAATAATAACCATTTTATAAAATAAAATGGAATTCATTTCACTTTCAAACCCATTTTTTTTAAATCGACCCACCCTAAAGAACATCTTTAGTAAGTAATCAAATAACTAGGAATATGTATACGTTTTTTTACTCCATCTCATATCGAAGAAATAAAATTATTCGTTGCTTGTTTTTTTCTTGACTTGTTTTTTGATAAAATTATTATATAATTTATCTTTATGTACCACAAAAACTATTCGTCCTTTGTCGACCATCTCGAACTCAATTTAAAGTGGAAAAGGTGCACTTTAATTTTCATTTCATTTTTGGTAAAAAAAAACTGTTAGTCCTTTGCAAAATAGTGTCAATTGTGGTTTGGTTTATTTACCTATAAATTGTTTTTTTTTTGCAAGGAAAAAGTCGGTGAGGTGACATAATGTCCACGGACATTAGCTCCATGGACAGTATGTCGGTTTTTAAAAGTACGTATATTTAAGTGAACAAAACTTAAATTGGAAACCACACACAAAAAAACCACATAAACCGAACCAATTCTCCATTTTCCAAACGGACAGAACGTCCATGGACCTTATGTCCTTTTAAAAGTGGACATAAGTTCCATGTACATTATTTCCATGGACATTATGTCCATGGACATTATGTCCATGGACGTTATGTCACCTCTCCGAAAAAGTCCTATCAGAACCCATACAAATTTATTTTTGGACAGTTTCAGGAGTCGAATTTTATGAGCTTTCCAATTTTGGTAAAAATACGGGTTTATGAAAGTTTTCCTTTCTTTTAGAAAGTACCTAACTAAACAGTAACATAACATGTCTCTAAATCTAAAGCATGATTTCTTGTTTTTATGGTTTTTTAGACCAGTCTAAGCCCTGTATTTTAAAACATTTTCATAATTCTCAAATAATAATAACACCATTGCCAATAATACAAATATAAAATGATTACTTTTTTAAATTACTACACGAAATCAACTTGCCATCAATTTCATTTATTAAAACGTTACAAAAATGTTATTAATTTTATACATGCATATTTAAATGGCAATAACTACTAGTTTTTAAATTAAAATGGCAATCAAAATTATTCCGAATAGGATCCTCTAAAAAAAACGCGAATGCGGTGTGAATGTGCGGAAACGTACAAAAACACAGGTATATAAAACCAATATTTTTAATTGTTTTTTTCGTGTACAGTCAGCTCTGTATTGTATATAGAATGTGATTCTCTCTAGCTCGGCCCTTTTTCACGGGGTTACGAATAATGGTGTATAGTTAGTATTCAAATTTGTGTATATATATACTATATAGAAATATTCGTATGTTTGGACTGCGTTGATATAGTCGTATGTGTATATGATTTATGTTTGTAGATATTGATATACTACATAATATACATATTACATATATTGTATGTCAGAGTATAAATGTGCATATACCGCCCGAATGTACCGTATTGCGCCTGTATAGATTTTCCGGAAAATGCACACCGATTGTGTGATATGTGTGTGTATGTGTGTCTTTTTCAGTGTATATATGAATCGCTCGTGTGCACTGTTCATTCGCATAGGAAGTATACACGGTGTGTACTAATACATGCATTCAATTCGGATACATATTATTTATAAATGTATATATGTTATATTTTTATAATATATATATATATATATATATATATACAATTCAGTGTATTATTTGAGTATAAAATGTACATGTTATATTTGTGTGTGTGTTATTTTGATACAATAACAAAAACAACACAAATACATGTTTTTATGTAACCGACACAGAAAAATACTGATTTAGCAAATCCGAATTGGTTTTTGATTGAGTGATGTCATAAACTCGTTGACGATTGACATTGGCTCCTGGATATTTGTTATAAATACAGTTGTATTATTAGAAATAGAGATATATCATTAGTTGAATAAGCGTTGAATAAACCTCACTGAATTGTACTAAATAATTAAAACGGATATAACATGTTTATACTTTTATAATAGTTTTCAAACGATAATTGTTTTTTTTTAAATTTATTTTTTATCAAATTGCTTGAGTGGTTGGATCCTATCCTCTAGTTTAAAAGCCTCTAATTCAAAACTTCAAATATCCAAATCTCGTAAATACAAACTATAATGAATATTTTTTTCAAGAACAAATCTCTATTTTGTATCATCACATATTTCTTAAACGTAAAAAAATCTAAAAAATATACATATTTTATCTTTAAGAATCCTACGTAAAATAGAAAAAAAATGGTATTGTGGCTCAAATTATCAACGTGTGAGATTTCTAGGTCCAGAATTTTAAGATTTAAAAATAAAAACATTTGAGATTTACAGTGTGATTACGACAAAGGTCTAACGCTCGATATTGATAAAAAACATAGATTGGATTGCATTTTTATTTATAGACACAAATAACGAAAATAATAAGCTATTAACGTGAAGTTTATTATTTGTGTTATTTCAAATATCCTCACTCATACTTAGTATTTATACACTGAAAACAATATTCGACTTTGCCATGAAAGTCCTTTATAATAAATGTGCTCGGGTTTAAAGAGCATTATTACAAAATAAAAAACTATAAATATATTCGCAATTTTTAATTGATATTCGATAATCATGAATCATGAAATATGGCAATATAGTCCAAAAATAAACAAAACACTAAATTCTCAATCCATAATAGAAATCCCAAAACTACAAAAAAAATAGTTCGAGTGAAATATAAAATGGATCATGTTTTATAAATATAAATAAAAATGTACATCAATCTAGAATTCTAGATTAACCTTTCTATTGGGTCATATGAAATATGCCTAAATAAATGCGCTCATACAAAACTGCACAAACAAAAAAATGTTTGTGTGACAATAGTTTTTTCTTCTTAACAATAATTGTTTTATGGTGACAAACAATTTTTATTTATATCAAAAAGAAATATTTTGTTTTTTTTTAGAAAAGACATTTTATTTATATCCTTCTTAAGGCAAAAACCAAATAAATACACTGACCCTGAGTAAAGACTGAATAATTTAGCTGAATAAGCTCAACCTTAATATAGGTTCCTCCTCTTTCTCATTCTCATCAGAATACCAAGAACTGTCACCTACGAGGTTCGTTCAATAAATACATGAAATAACGCATATATGGCACTCATGGTGAGTTGAATAAGATTGTAGACCAGTCATTTGTAGGTGGCATGTGAAATTGCCTAGCAAAAGAATATAACGTTTAACGGGAAGAGTGGAGAAAGTGGGAAAAGTGGAAATATATATGTGGCTGTGGAGGAGTATTTTGCTAGCTAGGCCTGATTAGGCCCAGTTATTCGTTATATAGTGAATTTCGTATGAAAATGTTGGTAAATCTTCCGCAAAAATTTCAGCGCCGGAGTGAGGAATGAGAAGGGGTTGGGGTTACCTCCTGACCATTAGAAACAAAAGATGGTTTGGCGGAAATGCCCTCCTTCTCTGAAAAGGGGCAAAGTTACACTGTTTATCTTAACTTTTGGTCCGATATTTGCAACCATCTCCTGAGAAGGAGGTTTTTTTTTACAAATCCCTTTAAGGGATTAGGGATAGGGGGCTACCACTTGATTCCGCCCTTTTTCTCCTGGACTCACTTTCAGTGTTGGCTCACAATGACTCCGATCATGGCTCACCGAGCTCACCGACTTTTATTCACGTGAGCGAACGCTCACATTTGAGGTTTCTCTTGTACATATATATATATATATACAATATTGGATAAGTGGCGCTCGCGTAGCTTTTTTTGAGGTTATAATTTGCGCCTGTATGATATTTATATGTTATTTCTTGCGTCTGGTAAGGTTTCATTTACTAGTGGTTGCGCTAGCGTTGTTATTTCTGTACCCAAGCTCATTAAAAAACACTGAAAGCCATTTTCGGACAAGGTGAGGTGAGCCGCTCTCTCATTTTCGGTTGTCACTGAGCTCACGGTGAGCTTAAACACTGAAAGTGGGTCCTGGCCCCGAAAAACTGAGCGGAAATTCAGCAAAAATGTCCTATACTTTATACTTTCAAAGAAGAAATTATTGTTACAAAGAATAAATTATTGTTACAAAGAATATATTTGTGTTACCATAAATTTTGAAACACAAAATTTATTTATTTAATTATTTTTTTTTATTACTTTAGTTTGGGCACAAACAGGATTTCATAATTTTATTAAAATATGCAACTAAATCAATCAATAATATTTATTTTATTTTATGAATAGCATAAAATGGACTTTTTTTATTGTATTTTTTTTATTTCTCAGTTATATAAAAATAGATAAAGATAGTTTCAACAATACTATTTCTTATAATATACTAAAAAAAAAACTTATTTTTTAAGCATTTTTTTGTATTTATTTATTTATTTTATTTTTATAATAAAAAATTATATTTATTGCCAATAATATTGAAATTAAAAAAATTATAAACGAAATTCGAAAATCGAATTAAAGAAAATAAAGTGCCGCGGAATTGGTGACGTCTCAATATTTAGAAAGATAACCGGTTACTCGAACCAATTATTAATTAAAATAGAGAATTACCCGGGTACCCGGGTACTCGAGTACCCAGATTGAAACCCCTAATAATACAAAAAACATATTTTAACAAAATATACGTTCTGGATTTTGACTTTAACAGCTTTTCCGAATATTGCCGAAGTTTGCCTGTATTTTCGGTACACCCTAATTTAGGGCTAAGTGGGGAAGTAGTTTTGCCATATAAGAAGAGTGAAAAGAGGTAATATGGGATTTGGGCCGCTGCCCTTGGAGGTGCAATGAATGATAAAGAGAAAAAAAGAGAAATAAACAAATAAATTGAGAAAGTGATAGAGAGAGAGAGTAAAATACTGTCTAATATAAATCGTCTCTTCAACTAAATTAACGAACACAAACAATATGCCATAACCCATTGTGTATTTAAATAATATAATTGATTTTTTTTATATCACTTAAACTGCTACTCTATTTTTTTTTGTTCAATGCTAGACACGTGCCTCATTTAAAACATCCCATAAAACTCCTTTTAAATTTTATGATCTCACGTGCTTCTGTGCAAATTACACAACCAATCAATCTTGTAATAATCCCTGCAAAATAAATGCCCTTCGAAGTCCATACGCTCGGCGGATATTCTAAACCTCAATTCAATTCGACTGACCCGCAAATCATCCGCTGGACCACTGCAGCCGCAACTTGGCTATTATTCAGCATTATGATTCGGATTATAAGATTGGCTGATATATAAAATTTACACACACACATATGCAGATTATATATATATATATAATTTTTAACTCGATTAACTGTCAACATATAACTGAATTAACAGCTAAATCTACAAAGCACACACACACACACACACACACACAAACACCGCATACACGCTAGTTTTGCCTATTTGCATTCAAATGGAAAATTGGTTTTCATCGTATCCAAGGCCTTTCCCAAAATAACCTCCATACAGCCCAGCCCACAACAGCACCGAGCAGCAGCAGCACACTCACCTCGTTATTGTGTGTCCAGACCATAAAACTCGGAGGAATTGGCAAATTTCGCACAATGCACGTTAGGTTTATTGTGGAGCCGGCGTTTATGAACAAATCCGGGCCGCCCAGCACCGTCGTAATTGGCTCTGTAATTGAAAAATAAATTGTTGTTGTTATGAAGTTTCTCTATATAGTGTGAGTATATATATATATATGTTGTATCTGGCTTGTTGTATACGTATTATACAGTGGGATTGGAAGGGTAGATTGTAGATGCTACAGCAAATTTAGTAACGGCGAAAAGTTTTAGGCGGAAAACATGCACTTCTCTCCGGAGGCGGCAGGCGGCACGGCACGAAACACACAACACACTCTACCTACCCTACATAAATACTACATATAGAACACATATAACGCGTCGTGTGTAAGTGTGTGTGTAAGTGCAGTTGCATCGTCCGCCGGCCGTGCCGGATTACATAAAGTGTGTCGTTCTTCGAAATTGCGGTGGAGATATGTGCCCAGGCGCACTCCTGGAAAATATATAGTGTTTGCTTCATTATACTCGTACGTGCGGCAAAGGGTTTCGGGGGTGCCATGGGAGGAAGGGGGAGAAGAAATAGAGACAGTGGACAACGTAATCTTGGATGAAACCAACTTTTGGCTCTGTAGTGTATATTGCCAAGAGTTTGTCTAAGAATAAAGGAGCAAAGTTTAGGCGAGCATTCGTTAAGACATTTTTTTTACGTGTATAAAATGCTGTGTATAGTGTATGTATGTATGTGTGTTAAAAGTAAGTGTTACATGCTCATACGGCCAACACATGCGCGTTGGCGTTGAGTGGACGTCTCCTTAAAGTTTTGCGATGCGAATCTTTTAGAAGAATTTACTGAGACAGTTTCCGAGAGACAAAAGGGGAACAAAAAAAAGCGATTGTGATGCGGATAATATTGTGCGAATAATTTAGAAAACCCCTTGAGAAAGAGCACTAAGAACACTACATGAATTGTTAATGAGCAAGATTTCTGGTGTCTCGGAACATAAGAGTTCATTTACGATAAATACGTCACTCTGATGCAGAGATTTTTTTTTAAATTTGATAGAAATAAAAACGTATAATTGCAAAAGACAGTTTTTAGTATAATGAAATCTTTTTATGACTACGTTTATGAAAAAACAAATCATGTGAGTTGTGGTAAAGTTCGATCTTGCAAATGAAAGATTTTTTAAATCCTGAGTTAAAAATAGAGAATGAGATTTTACAAATATTTAAGTATTAAGTGACGTTTTTAAGTGAGTTGAGTTTTTCGAGTATATTTTTTGAATCGGCTATCATCATTGGGTTTAGACATCATATCAGTAGAGTTGAGATCGATAATCTAGCTAGGATATAAGAAACCTCGAATATATAAAAAAAAATTGATAAAATTCTAATAACCCGGAACAAAGACTCGGATTAATAGGTAATTCTGTCCTTTTTTTGTGGTATTTTTGACATCCTAAATAAAAATAAAAAATACATGGAAAGAAAACGCTAAAATCTAGACAATTTTAATATGTTTTTCCAAATTTTCATAATTTTGTTTTTTTTTAATCAGTTTTTTTTAATAAAATAGGGTTGTACGAGAGTGTGTTTTTGTGTATAGATCTGTTGCAAAAAGCGAAGAAAAATACAGAAAACTGAGTTTTGCAAAGCCTCTTAGCGGAAGGGTGTCAGAAATGATTTTTTATTTAGTGAGCTCTAAATTTGTAGACAAAAAATATAATTAAAACTATGTGAATGTTTTATGCTACACGCATTTTGCGA
>JAAAKO020076158.1:0-23306 GCA_010015015.2 Bolitophila cinerea | reverse complement strand
AGGCCAAAGACGAATCGTTTTAAAAAAAAGGTGTCGGAATGCTACAGCGGCGTTGGACTGATTGTATCAGTCTTGAAGGTATGTATGTTGATGAATAAGATCGAATTTTGCCAAAAAAAATGTGTTTTTCTTAGTTATCCAACGGACTTATTGATGTGTTACATATTAAAATTAGTTACCCAAATAAACCATAAATTGTGTCCAAATAAATATAATTTAATAACTAAACATACAATAATTCATCTACAATAAAAATTTTGACAAACTTTTTTTTGTTACAATATATTTTATTTTATAACGGTAACAATATTTTTTCTTGGTAACAAAAAATTATTCATGCTACCAGAAAAAATACATAAAAATTTGAGCAAAATCTCTCAAGTCCCTTTTTCATCCCTATGTGGGATATAGGTGCCGGTGTATGTAAATACAAATATTTTCTGAGAATTTTTTTGCTATACTTCTTTTACATCAACGCCATCTATGTGTGTTTTTTATAATTTATTGAAGATATCATTAAATCGTAAAACGCATAGCCATTTCAGGAGGAATTTTATAGCAAGATGAACCTACTGATTAAAAGTTTATATTACACAAACCTTCGATGAATATTTTTTGTTGACGCTGCCGTGGCTATTGCGTCGGTAACAATGAAAACAATATTTATTTATAAAATCACGACTCATTTTAACCCTTATAAAGATATATTATTGAGATATGTTATTCACTATTTAATCTTCAGCCAAAAAATATCGATTTGCTTTAAAACCAAAAACACACAATCTTAGGTGATGAGTAAGATAAGAAATATGTAGATTGTATACGTTTTCTATGCCTGATGTATGCATAAAATGTACGTATATCGTACAAGCACATGCACATTGCACACATACTTTTACGTGTATGCACACTACAGAAAGTGGTCGGAACAGGTACAACCCCTCAGTTCATAGTTGTTTTAATCTAGACGCAAATAGTTTAAACTAATTTGCAACCACACTCGACGAGGATTAAAATATATGATCAAAATATAAATCCGTGCACTGTGGAGTATATGCATATATAATAAAGTATGTCTATGTGGTGTGCTTTACCATAATAATGTGCGGATATAGTTAATTGGTCTTTAACATGCGAACAATGGAATTATATTCCATAATTAGTGTATTGTTCTATTTATAGAATTAAACCACTGTTACTTTATGTACATATATATGTCTACAGTATACGAAGAAGAATATTGAAATGCTTTCCGTAACGAGTTTTTTCTATCGCGCAATTGGTGTCTGCGGTACGCGAAGTTACGTCCGTCGTCAAATATATACTTACTTTGTGTACATTTCGTTGTAGTCACCCTTGAGCGCGAACGGAGTACATGCAATAATCGATGAATTCGTTATGTTGTTAAGCACAACGACAATAGCGTCTGATGAGATAAGCGCAGGTGTTGAAAAGATCAAGGCCATTATCCAGATGGTCACAGCGGTGAAAACTGTGAGCGGCTTCGTCTGCAACACACAAAATATAATTTCGAATTATTCCGAAACAATAAAAAGAACACTACAAATTTGCGTACACGTGCCTGAAGCTTTCGCAACGGATTTACGATTGCACAGTACCGTTCTGCCGAAAGGGCTGTCAGCGTAAACACTGACACTCCAATCGAGATGTCCTTTGCGCACTCGGTGACGCGGCACAGCATTCCGCCCCACGGCCACGACTCAAAAGTGTACACAAGGGACGCCAGTGGCACGCAAATTAGTATGACCAGCAAGTCTGCCAGTGCGAGCGAGAAAATGTAGCTGTGAAAGAAAATTATACGTAAATGCAGGGAAAACTCTCACAATATGGTTTTTACTCGTATGAGTACAATGGTGTAAATTGTAAAAGGCATACGGAGAGGCAATTATATATGTGTCCGCAGCAGGGAAATGTAGCGTTAAGGTGACCGAAGCGACGGACGGCGACGGTCTTTTATGGGATAAATTGTATGTTTTTTCATAGTATGTACAATTGTGAATGTATTTTAATGTTGTGAATTCGTGCACCTTATATATGTATATATATATATAAATTTTCAATTGTTCATTAATATACACAGGTTGTGGACGTGTGAATTGGCGGTAGCTCTCCATGTGGCTGTGAAATATGCGATAATTGGTTTCATTTAGGTATACGGATTTCGGGTTTGGTTGCGATTTAACAGGGATTCATGAATATAATCTGGCTAAGCTAAATTTGATTTGTCAGGATGATGCAAATTTGACATGATTTTCCTGGAAATTATATATTATGATTAGGACGTTACATAACGGTTAAAATGGTCAAAAGGACGTAAATAACAAAAAGCGACAACATATAGTTATGTTTTTGGAATATAGGTCTGACTAATGAGGTAAATATTGAAATTATAGAAATTGTAATATTTATTGGACGATAAAGGCTTGTTTTTATGGATCAATTGAGCCTGGGAAAATTATGGTCCGATATTAATTGTGTTCCAATTTAGTATTTGTAATTTCTATAATTATATATATATATATTATATTAGTTATTAGTTATATATTAGTTATTAATATTTAGGAACGAATTATCCCTTAAACATTTGCCTGGATCAGAGTAGGGGTTTAAACCAAGTATCGACGCTCATAACAAAAAATGGCTTTATATTATAAAAAGAAAATATATTTCAATAATTCAAGTGTAAAATATTTAAAAGAAAAGATATTTTTATTTTGATCTAATGATTTGGTTGAAATTCAAATTTACTGAAATAGTTCAACAATACTGTTTTTTAATAACATATTCAAAAAATGGCTGCCAGTTTTTGCCTTTTTAATATATATAAACAAAATAGAACTGAAAAATTGTCTTTCAAATATTCATCTTAAAGGTAAAATTAATATGAACGATTTATCAACAGTGGTTTGGTATTCTTTGACTTAATGAAACCAAGGGGTTAGTTTTGACCATACAATGAAGATTGATATTATGGACTAATAACCCATTTTATTTTTAGCAATAACTAAATTAAAATGATTAATTAAATAATTATACACCATGAAATTTTATCAATAATATATAGTAATATACAAAAGATTTTAAGAAAATAAACTCATTAAAAAAACCTCAATGAAATATTGAAAATATCTCTATGTTTAAACAATTTCAATGAAACAATAAATGAACCCTAAAAACCTTTTTTTTCATATTCTACCCCCTTGTATTTTTTAAAATATAAAATATATTATAATTATTAAAAAAATAGACCAAAAAAGTCTATTATTATTAAATGTATTGAATTTTAAATATTGTTAAAATTGTCTTCTCCTGATTGCAAGTGCAATTGATGGCAGCTTCGGCACTTTTTTCTAGTATTTTCTTGATGGGTTGATGTCGGTAAATTTTTTTTCAACAATTCTTTGAGAATTACCTTTGTGTTATATTTACGTTAAGGTGTTTCATTTTCAAATAATATAAATTTCATATGACTTTGCTTACGCCTGAGTCTCTGTGATGTAAAAGATATATATGCAATATTTCAAGAAGACTGGATAATTTATAATAAATAAATAATAAATTAAGTTAATACATATAATTATTAAATACATAATTGTAAAGAACTTAAAATAAGTATATTTACTTTTTATTTAACGCCCGAAAAAAATGAAGGAAATACTATTGGATGCTTGTAAAACTACAGAAATTGTGAAAGAAGAAAGTCAATACACCGTAAAAACGGAGAAGAATTCCCGCTATACTAGAAGACTCATCTCCATCATCAGCACCTATAGTGACGAGTTTTAGCTTCCATCTTTTTCGTTCAAGTCCTAGAATTTGGTTTATCTATGAACCCATGCATTAATATTGAAAAAAGGGTTTGAGGATGGATGTGCCATACCATCTAATTGACCTGACATCCAATTTTTTTGGAAGCTTGCAAGTCTATGGGATTCACTTGATAAGAAATCATATATTACGACAATAAAACTTCGTTACTACAAAGACTACAAATATGTTCTTTGAATTGTTTGTGATCCACAACGAGACAGAATACTCTAGCGATTCTCTAAGAAGCCATGTGTATGTTTTAGGGTGCCATTGATTTCGCAGGGAGCGGGATTGCTCAAATAATAAATTAAATCGGTCCGGAACGAACATCAAAAACAATTTATAAATACAAAAAAGTCGTTACTAACCGAACAAAAGAATGATACATGTTTGCCTATCATACTAACTTTTAATCGTATTGCCTATATTTTTAATATTATTTTAAATTTTTGTATTTCAATTTCAAGAGAAGATTCGAAAAAAATACATTTTCAATATAATTGATGTCAAATTATTGCGGTTTCTATAAGATCTCGCTATTTTAAAAATCGAAATTCAATATAAGAAATGTAAATAAATAAATTACAAATAACTCTAAGGACTGTTTTCTTCACTCGAAGTTGACTTTCATCTTGAGGATTTTTTTTTTAATTTACAGAATTGATTTTCTACAGTCGATGTTCGATTTCAGAAAGATTTCAGAAAGATGACAACTACCTGTTGATATTAACTTGCTGATGTCTCAACATCCGAAAATAGTAGAAGTTGAAGGTGATTTTAGCTCTCAATTTGGCGTTTTAAAACATTTTTGTTTTTTCACTTTTTCTTTGTGCATTTGTAGCTAAAAAAACACTTAAATTTGTTACTAATTAACACCATATTAATTTTACTGGTAAGCCATTGAATGCATTTATAATTCCTCAATTTTTTTGCCTGTGTTCTACAGCTATCCTAAATAATTGGTTACCGATTCAGGCGACGAAAATACGAGATGAAATATGAGTGAAACGTTTGTTAGGACGATGCTCTAGCACAAAAACCAGGATTCGCCAATATGTTGTCCAAAACGTTACTGTTACTTTGTACACAAAGTCAAATTTGCTTTGCAAGAAAGTGGGTCCTTTTTAACTTTGTTACAAAGTCAAATATTTGTTAGTGTGTTGATATCAACCGGCAGTTGTCAACTATCCGAAATCGAAAGTTGACAACTCAACTTTAACTGAAGAAATTAAATTTGGCAAGTTGAGAAAAAAATGCTCAAGTTGTTAAATTTTTTTTAGGAAATTGCATTTAGTTAGCATTTATTAAGAAATTTACGATCCATCTTCAATAATATTTTTTTTTAAATTATAATAAAATATGTATCAATTACTCTTTTTTGTAGTGTAGTTAGTGTTTTTTTTCCTCACACGTTCCGCAGTTATTTTATTGAATATAATAAAACTCCAAAAAAACTCTATTGGCGAAAACCACACCCCTAGAGGCGCTGTTTTTTTGTGTAAAAATTGATGTTACCTGAGTGCTGTGTTTAAATGTATGCGTGTAGTTTGTATGGGATGATCACTCACGAAACGTCATAATCATAGTGTTGCCATCATGGATGGATTTCGCCAATTCTTTTGTAGTTTTAAAACGTCGCGTCTTCGTCTAAATGTCAAGTGAAAAACAGGATACGAGAATTTAGCAGAAGATTAAGTATCTTGGTGGATGAACCCGATATTGAAATTTATTTGTAAAATATATGGCTTTGTGCCTTTTTGCTGTTTTGATTTGCTTTTTCGATAAATGCTGTTTCTCCAATTGTGTAAAAAATGTTCAATTCGTTCGGAAACTTGGGAAAATCCATTGAAAACTGATGGCTAGCAATGGCAATGCGTTTGTTCCACTTTAAACCTTGAAACCGATACACGTGAGTTGCACATGGTAGCCAAACGTTTCGGTGATTCTCTGTCGATTCTTGAAATGTCTCTGACATAGACTGAGATTCATGGATTCTTGGATTCATCACAATAAAAAAGATATTTTAATACCACACAACCTATTATACTAGATTCTGAAAAACAATTAAATGTGTATATCACAATAATTACGAGATATTGCTGAGATAATGCTACATTAATAAAACCCCCACACACACACAACATATTAATTTGTCATTACGTCGGCACAACATAAAATTAGCACGTCCCAGTCAAGAGATATGTATTTCTCAATAACATGTGTCGCTCGCTGCTCGCATACGTGCCTCTAATAATGTACGTACGTGTTAGTGAATCACTACATCTGTTTTATATATATTATACCTTGCAATATCATTAATTCTTACAATCCTATATACGACCATCAAGCTATACAGTACATTATAGTTATGGAGCGCGCACTCACGTATTCGGAATGTTTCGCATGGCTCGGTGTCGCAGGAAAATGACGACTAGCGTGCCGTTGCCCAGCACGCCCACCACGAAGATAATAGCGAACAGTACGGGAACAATGTACGTTTCCGGACGCTGTGCGTACGGTGTGTAGCAGTCACTCTCGTCCAGATCACAGTCCGGGCTCAGGGCGATAGTGGAAACCGTTGACGATACCACCATCACTGCTGTGACGCTGTCGTTGATGAAGTTTGTGAGGTTCGTGAGGTTCGTGAGGTTCGTGGTGGCAGCGACATCGTTGAGCAGACCCATGCCAAAGCGGTTTTGCAGATCTGTAAGAGAAGAAGAATTATATACACTTCACGTTTAAATGGAATTAAATTGTGTTTTTGAATTTATTTCATATTAAATCTAATTATTTGGCACGTGCGCGCAACTGATCCCTACCCCAGAATATTACTACTGTATGTATGGAAATCTCTTGAGAGTTATAGACAATATATATATTTAGCATAACAAGTTGCAAAGGGATGGAATGGACGCTGCGCACAGTGTTTCATAGTTTTGAGGACTGGTACATGTGTATGTAGTAATGTAATTGTTGTTTATGAATAATCCTGGTAGATCTTGTTGAATAGTGTATCTGATCGTTATACCCGGAGATATAAAAGAACAAAATCATAAGAAATCAAGAAAAATTCAAATAGTAGTTTTTTTAGCTATCCTGGTCGATCTTGTTGAATGGTGTATAAGATTATCTTGTCCATTAGAAAATGCAATTGCCATTCTCTGTTCCAAGATTTCCGGGAATCCCGAAAATAATTAGGAACCTAAATCGAAAATCGTCGGAACGGAAATATTTATTTTGGTTTTAGAACCGGGTAATGAATATTGAGATTTCCGGGAAAAGGAAAATTTAAATTTCTTGATAATTATTTTGAGTATTTGAATAAATAATAAATAAATTAAAAGTTGGAATATTTTTATGAGGATTATGTATCTTTCCGGGTAGCTGGAATATTTACTCGAAACAATTTATATAAAAAAAATATTTAAAAAAATATATAAAATAAAATAAAAAAATTGAAATTGTAATAAAAATAATTTTAAAAAAGGAATTTGGAAAAAAAATTGTGAACTACAGGACAACTTTTAGTGCCGTGAGGGTAAGTTACCCTACTACTCATAAAGCGGAGCTCCTCCAGACCCCAAAAACGGTATTTTGGTTTGGCGGTAATTGACACCCTTGAGGGGAGAGGAGTCAAAGATTTAATTAAAAAAAAGCGTTTTAACAAGGGGTATAATTTGGGAGTAGAGGTATCTCTAGGTGCAAGAAACTGTTTTATATTTGTTGGGGCGTATCTGGGGGGATGAAAAAAATGATTAAAAAAATTAATATGAAATATTATTTTTCAATATTATTCCTTATAAAAAATGTAATAAAAAGCATAAAATTAAAAAAAACATGAAGTGTTCAAATATAATGTGGGTGTTTTCTAGAAATGTTTATAATTATTATTTTATTTATTTATATATATTAATATTAATTATTAATTATTTATTTATGTATATATATTATTATTAATCCTTTTAAAAAAAGGTAATAAAAAATATTATGTTCCAAAAAGCATTTAAATAATTAAATATAATAATATAAATAAGTTTTAACACATCACCCAAGTGGGGTAAGCTTTCAGACGCGTTTCGTACAAACGAATTTGACGCTCACTCCGCCGTCCCTTGCCGTCACCCGCCCGCTTACCTCACACAATTAACAGTGTAAAAATGCCATTAAACTCACTCATCAAGGCGTGCAAAGTTCAACCAACATTATTATATTAATTTTCTCGCAGCAGCGCGTTTAAAGATTTTAATTTACCAGAGAATGGGTACATTTAATATTAGCAAACAAACTATCAAAAAACATGCAAACTTAAGAATTACATTACGTTTATTGCCCAAATTATCAATTTTTACAATCGGAACACAAATCTTTTACAAGCGTTAAGTGCACGCTCCCATAGCAATTTCTCAATACGATAATATATTGAAACAAATAAAGCGCGATTCATTAATAGACTATTGGTCCACAAACTCCGTAGACCAGCATAAATTTTTAATGATTTATGAGGCATGATTAGACCAGTTTAATTTACTGTCGAGGGTAATTCCAAGATGTTTTACTAAATTACAAATTTGGAACAGCGAAGAGGTGATATTTAGTTTTCCTATTAAAAACTGTAGGCAAGTCATTTATAAACATTGAAAAAGTATGGGTACAAGGACTGAATTCAGAAGCGATTGGAAGAAAATCAGAGTGACTACCACCTATATGTCAACAAATTGATAACAAATAATCACAAATAAGGTTAGCAGCGGACTAGGAAAAGGAAAATTGGGACCGGAGATTATAACAGAGAATGGTGTGGAACACAATGTCAAACGCCTTCAAGAAGTCAAGAAGAACCAAAAGAGCGTTTGGTTTTCATCGAGATTACATCGGATATCATCAGACACGTTAAGCATGGCAGTTGAAGTACTGTGACCTGACCGAAAACCAGATTGAAATTTATTGAGGAGATTTTGGCTTACTAGATGGTCTTTAATCTGGCTCTTGATAATCTTCTCAAGAATCTTTGACATTGCCGGAAGGATACTTATTGGACGAAAGTTTTTGTGGATTGGAATAATTCGAGCATTTTTCCAGGATTTAGGGAATGAGGAAGACGTTAGACTAAAATTAATGATATGCATCAAGTAAGGGGCAACTATGGAAAGTAACATTTTTACAAAAATAATAATGTCTTAATTTAAACGAAAATGAGCGTGTTTCGTGAGTGAAAGTGTTTTAGAATTAGACGATGAACCGATATTTTTAAAGTTACGCCACAATACGCGAGACGGCAGGTTATGTTTAAGGAGTGGAGAATAATATACTTGTTTGGCTCTGCGTATTGCTTGTGTGGCTTTGTTTCGATATATTTTAAAAATGGAAAAGGATGCGTCTAATCACTGCTTAACCGTGTCTTTTGAATAAAAATGCGTATTCCCGGTAATTCCCGGGAATTCAAATTTGTGTTCCAGGTTTTTCCGGATCCGATCTTCGGTTGGGTTAAAAATTTAATATTTTAAAATCCCGTATAATCTATAATATAAAAATAAACTAATCTCGTATTCGGAGAATTGTCGTTTTGAAGAATGTTTTTCAATATTTAATAAGAAAAAAACATGCGAATTAAGAAAACAAAAAAAAAACGCTCTCCAAAAAAATGTGTTCCTAAAAAGTAACAGTGCTTTGAAAACATAAATGCGCACTCATAAAAGATTACTGGAGAATGGTTTTCAATATTTCTTCCTAAAAAAAATTGAAAAATCAAAATTAAACAAAAAATATAGGAATTTAAAAAAAATATATGCACCTAAAATTAAATAATGTGCACCTTAAAATAAAAATGCTTTAAAAACATAAATGAGCAGCCAAAAAACAAAATCTGCCCCAATTTAAATTGTTGTGCCATTGTAGACACACTGTGTCCGTTGCGTGCCAAAAGCTCTATGTGGCACATATATATTTGCCAGATAGGGATGCAAGGTAAATTTAGTTTGCATGCGAAGCGCATGTAGCATAAATGCAATGTATACATATCTCGAATGCAAATACAAATACATACAGTATAGCTGTGTGACTCATAATTCTCGTAAGTCCGGAAAAGTGCAAACCGTATTTTAGAAATGCGTTTTCTATTCAGAACTAAAACTATATACATACCACATATGTAGGCTATGTATTAGTGCATGCAAAATCCAATTATTTGTAAATTTTTGGTATTAAAAGGATTCTGTTGCGGTTCGACCATCAAGGGTTTGCTATTCATAAAATACACACATCAAATGGTATACATCAAAGGCTGCCATCAAAGGCAGTTGTATTATGCATTTTTAAAGTATTTACGCTGGAGAATGCCTTACAAAGCATATTCAGTTTATCCGCACTATTTAAAAATGTAAATTTCTAACCGCATATAAATGCATCGGGATTTGGTACACAAACATAAACTACTAGATCACATTAATTTTAAATCGATTTGTTTGATTACTGAATAGTATGTTGTCGGTATGACTCACATAACATAAAACAAGCAATGTACTAACTATATCTGGCACAAGCTATTGCCAAAATTCCGAAATAACAGCCAATATACTCGGTAATTGACGTTACCCTGAACAAGGTAATAGCTCATATTTCAATACATTCCGCTTGTCACACAAATGTACTTTGTTGTGTATATATATAATATATGTTCGTATAATATGCAATTGTGCATACATTTATGATGCGGTATGCATATTCACAATGCAACATAATACTTTGACAGTTTTCTCGTGAAATCCCGTGGCAGAAAACTATTTATGGCTGCCGGAAGCTCTGCGGCGAGGTGGTGGTAAGCAATTGTGCATTTACAATTTACATGCTAAAGCGGCTTGTGAAATATTAATGAGTCATTTTAATTTGATTCTTATCACCTGAGCGACTGCAACATTTGTATGCAATGCGTATTTTAGTGCCAATATATTGGAAGTACACAAATAAATATTATATATATATAAATATAAAGTAATGCACATAAACACATCCGATTTTGAGAAATACGCGAGTAAATTTGTGCCAATGATATTGGTTTTAGTAAAAGCTCTCCAGGCGTACTATATACTGTTTTACCTGCCACTTTTATATTGTTATGTATTTTATAGCACATATATATATATATACAATTTTACAAAAAGATATACGTTACGTAGTATACTGAATCGAGTATAGCTGTCATGAATGACTTTTATGAATATGTACTTATTTTTTGCAATGGAGGTTTAGAATATCATTTCTACGAAATAATATAAATGTGCTACAAACAAATAAATTTTATATTCATGTTTAACCACGTCTACAAGGCTTTAAGTTTTAAATATAAAAAACAATAAATGTTACTGACTTTGTATCTATTATTTAATTATAGGACAAATTACCGGCCTAGGAAATTAAAATTCTTACAATTTAGTCTACGAGAATGCTGCTATAATTAAAAAAAATATTCCCTTCACTTATTATTTTTTATAATGATTATTATTTTATCATTTTAGGTACATATTTATATGTATACAAGATTTAATAAAGATTGAATCCAAATTAAGAAATTTCATTTTCGACGTTTTAGCATTCAATTTCGAAAAAAAATAAAAATCAATCGGCTCTGTGATATTTTCGTAAAAACTCTTTTGATTTTATCGTTTTAGGTACATATTTATATGTATACAAGATTTTATAAAGATTGGATCCAAATTAAGAAATTTATTTTTTGACGTTTTTGCATGACCCTATAGGGTCGTTGAAAATGTCGAAAATTCTCGAAAAATTCAATAAGCTCAAAAATTGTCCCATTACGATATTTATGTAAAATCTTTTAAATTTTATCGCTTAAAGTACATATTTATATGCATGATAGATTTAATATACATTGAATTTAAATTAAATTGTTCTTTTTCTAAACAAACAAAATCTGACATCAAAATGACTGCTGTTGATTTTTTCCTTCTTTATTCAGGCTATACGGATTGTAAAGGATAATAAAAATGCACTCACATTTCGAGTACACTGCATAAAAGAAGGACATTCGCACAAATACATAAATACAAATGATACTCACATAACACATGTATGCGCAATTCAAAACGTTTTGTATTGTATTTGTATATATAGTATATCCTATAGCGTCCTTCACTCACGTGCACAAATATTGCAAACACGAACTCATAGTAGAACCGGAAGCTGCTCAAATTTGTAGCACTGTACCAACGATAAGGCTTTACAGTTTACACTAATACGTATGTATAGTACTGTGAATATAACTATACACAATAATAATACATTGTGTATCCAGAAATTTATTATCAATTCATATTTGAATATTTCTGGAATTTGTTTTGCATACTGGGAACTGTATACTCTGTCCTCTTTATCCCTTGAACTCTATTCAGCTAAATACTACTAATATTGAATGTAGTTCGAACTACTAATACATGGATTTATACTATATAGTTTTACGTGTACATAGAACAGCTTTGTGGCTTTGCGGTATCCTTTAATCTTAAATTATTGTGTGTCTTCATGGAAATTATATAACGTACTCCCATTTATATGTAAAATTGCATAACTATACTTATACGAGTACATGGATTTGTGAATATACCAATAATACAAAATAGCAATCTCAATTTGCAGTACATCCTAAAATAAATTGAAACAAGCGTGCCGTGCCATTGAACGATTAAACGTATATAGTGTCGTTTCTCGTTTGTAAGTAAGGATATAATCACTTGTGTGAATTATGCTTTAATCGTTTGTTTGACGAGCACTCAAACACAATTTTGTGATCATATTGTGTCATGTACAATTAGTTAACAGGTATAAGTTAAGCAAATTTACAAATTCGGAAAAATGACACGAAAATGGAGCTGGAAAATATTGGTACTGCGAAATCAGAAAACAAAGATTTGCCTATCTAAAAATAAGCAGCGAACCAAATTTGAATGTTCAAAATGAATTCTATGATTAACCGATCGTCGTTAAAATTGATGTATCTATGTCTTTAGGCCCGAGGTTTGCTCTACTGACCACCAGATGGCGCGACCAGTGCAAATTTTTGGTATTAGAAGAACAAATTTAAATCATACCAAAATAAAAATTTTATAAAAACATGACAGAAAATTGAATATATACAATATACATACACATTTCTTACATAAAACTATTTGCGCTATAGCTATATTTGCGTGATAACGTCTATGATAAGAAAAAACTTTAAATTACATATATATAATGGCTATATAAATCAAATTTTCAATTATTATTGCACTAATCGTTTCTATATACAATTTGAAATATACTACGAATGGCCGAATTTCGATAAGCCAAATGATACGATTGGCCGAATCACGATTGGCGAATGATATGATTGGCCGAATCTCGCTTGGCCTTATGATACAATTGGCCAAATTTAAAGAAACAACAATCAAAAACCGATTCGGTCAATCGAAATTGTATCATTCGGCCAATAGTGATTCGGCCAATCGTATCATTTGGTACATCGTGATTCTGCCAATCGTGTTTCGGCCAATAAAAATTCGGCCAATCAAAATTCGACCAATCTAGTGACACCGTAGAATTAGTATGTATATATAAAACCATGAGAATTTATTTTTATTTTTAAATAAACCTTGCCTGTGCAATGTGCATGATCAACAAAGCCCATGGACAATCGCTAAGTTTTGCTGGATTAAATTATTTAGCTTTTTGATTTTATTGGGTTCTTTTGGGGTGCCAGCATGAAACTTTATAAAACAGCTCTTTCCATGTAAGTATAGTTTGCATATTGTTCAACCAAACTCTATTTACCTCCACATTGATATGTAATAACTAGAACAACCAAAAAGTAGCGCTAAAATGATTTTAAGCGCCTAAATTAGGCCATGAAACATCGTTTTAAGTCCATAATATAAGATCTAAAAATGCATAATATAAATATAAATAAGCACTAAAATCATCATTTGTACTAGAATAAGCTTAAATATGCAAAAATAAGCCAAAATAAGCAATTATATTAAAATAAGCTGTAAATAGCCCTAACAAGTAGGTCTTAAATTGATTGAATTTGTTTGAAACGTATTTCAGCCTTACTCATGTGACGATACGGTTGCCAAACATTAAGAGCTTATTTTTGGTTACCCTAGTAATAACATTTTAACTGTGATATGGAAGAATAATATCCATAAAATACAGGTGCAGGTGTAATATAACTAAGGAATCGGATTTTAGTAGTTAAAGGGTACATAATATAAGTCGATATTCGCCAGTTAAACCAAAGGATAGCCATTCATCGCGGGTAATATGAAAATTAAAACATTTAGTACACAATTGCGGGTCTACGGAAAGTAGAAAAAATATCAAATTAATTAAATCCACTTCTTAATAGATTTTAATAAGAGAGTAATTAAATTAAAAAAAAAAAAAATGATCAGGAATATATATTATATACGTCTCTTAGATAAAGATACGAACGAACGCTAGTCTCAATTTGGTTGGTCCAAAAAATATAATAAAAATAAAATTAAAATAAATAAAATTGTAAACCTTTTTTCATGCAATACGAGAAATTTATCCGAAATATGGGTCAGGACCCGAAAAACAGGCTATATTTACATATTGGGTCCGACAATTGTCGAAAACCAAAATGCAAGTGAGAGTTTCTCTGTTGTTTGTAGGATGAAAATTAAATTATTTTCTTGATGCTATGAGAAATATCAGACTTAAGCCTTATTTTAAATACTTTTATTTTAATTGTATTAAAATTACTATTTTCAATTTTTTTTTTGTATTTTCAAAATTCTATTTAAAAAAAAAAAGGATTTTTATAATTCTCGTATTTAGTTTATTTTTAATTTAAAATATTTTTTTGAAAATACAAAATTATAAAATACTGCATAAGACTGGACATAACCATAACTTACAATTGATATAATAATATAATGTTGAACCAATTTCTAGATTTTGAATAAATCAAATAAAATGTAAAGAATGTTGAGAAACTCTGACGCTTCAAAATTTCTTTTTGACTGCATTTCAATTTAAATTTAGAAAGTCTGTCGCGACATAATTTCCTGTTTGTTTTTTAGAAATTGTGTCGCGCCAGAAAATCTAAATAAAATGTATATTTTCAGAAATTGTGTCGTGTTAAAAAAAAAGGATTGGAATCTAAAAATTGTGTATCGTTATAATTTCTCAATATTTTTTATATATATATATATATATATATAGAATAATAGTGCGCACAAAGCAAAAAACAAGCAGAATGGTAGCAAAAAACGAGTGGCTAGTCTTTCACTCGTTTTAATACTGGAATATAATTCAGCGACAAGAATAAATATTGCTCTCAAAAAGTAATATTTTTTCCAAAACTCAAACATTTACGGCCGTATATTTCACTTGTTTTAATCGTGTTTTAAAATAATAACATGTTTTAAAAAATTTAGATCGAAATAAAACTTGATCGGCTACCTTCACTGGTATTATTTGTTTTATTGGTAGTGACAATGAAATCCAAAATAGCACTGCATGGTGAGCTTATAAATTTTTAGGACATGGAAGTAGCTAAGCTTTCTAGTTTCTTTGATCACTATTTGGTCTTTCACTTCTTATAATTATTCTAGAAATGGTCTTATAAAAACTGTGGATAACGCAAAATGGATTGGGATCAGAGCTTCTAGAAGATATAAACTCAGTTTGGCAAAGAGCTTTTCAGGGCAAACGCATCACCTATATAAACCTGAATCAGTGACGTAACTGGAATACCTTATCTTATACAATTGGTAGCTGGGAAGAATAGAGTCGTATCAAATAAAGTTATTGCGGCGATTTCTCGACAAGATTTTTTTTTGATATTTTCACTCATTTATCACATGTTTGTCGACACCTGGGAACCTTGAAGAACTCTGCAATTTTACAGAGGAAGAAGGCGGTGCGAGTCAAGGTAATCTTGTTGGAGTAGAACACTTCTTGACATCTGGGGATATCGCGTGTGGTACACATGTAGAGGAATAAAATCGGAGAGATTTGAATTCCCCGTTGGACTATACGAGTTACCTAACGGATGCAGGGGTTTGTTTAGTAGATTTTCTGACACGTGAGGATACCGCAGACCAATTGTCAATTTAAATGAATCGATTAAGTAACTCTAGCAATATCGGCACTATCTGTATTTTTTGTTGCCTGGGATTTCTGAATTACCAGGAACCCAAATCATGCTTACAGGAGACCTAAAATATAGTTTTGTTCTTAACAGCTATAAGAACTTGTCTAGACGTAAATCTGGAAGCGCTAAGCAATTTGTATTGATATGTTTAGAGGAAATGTTGAAATAGTGGATTCCTTCGCCAGAAAACTCCTCTTTAAGAAAAACAAGTACTTTGGTTGTACAAACTTAAAATTCGTAATGAGCACAGATCACTTCAAGCGATGACCCTACGGTATGAAATCCGTTAATTTTGGAGCGTTTAATGACATAATTTATGCAAATATACAATTTATTCAGAAATTCTGACCAGACACAATTTCTGAATTTAATGGATACGTCAGAATTATTGGTATTCTCCAATTTTAGCGTTAGAAATTTTAAATTTTGGTTTAAAAATTGTGTCTCTAGAGATTGTGACACTGCTCTTATCTACATAGAACTGTAAAAACTCACGTAACAATTGAAGAGTTAATCTCTGTTCGTTTTTTGAAATATATTTTTTTGGTACAATATATTTATTTTTGTAACTATTTTTTTGACACAAATTTATTCATAGTAACGAAAAATTATTTATTGTAAAAAAAACAATGCTTGATAACAATAATTTATGCATTATTTATTTTAACCCAAAAAAAAAAGTATACCTTCCAAATGTTCACCAGAGTTTTGAAAATAAAAAAAAATATTGGGGCAGTTATTATTTTCAGACTGCTCTCTTGTGTTTTTCTGTTTCATTTTTACTTAAATCATTCAAAATACCATCATTCAGTAAAAATTATAAAATCTGTAATTTAAAATGTATAATATAGTAGTGAAATTATTCAATATACACTTTACTCGAACTAAAAAAACACATATTTCAAAAGTAGTTGAGCTTTGTGTACCAAAACTGCAATTGTAAAATATTACTTCTTCCGTAGTTTTCGGCAGTTTCGCGTTGTACAGAACAACGAGCATTTCCGTACTGTAATATGCTATATACATATACAATTATACATACATATAAGCACACCTGTATTCTTATTAAACTCACTGGAAACTATATATTCTATATACCTAAAGCACTTTATATTCAAATAAAGTTTAAACAAGGTTGCCATAGTTCTAGACAGAGAATGCAATATGTATTTATGTACAATACGTTTACATAATGTATGCATTTGTAAATTTGCACACACACACACACACACATACACAAAAGCTAACTTTGCATACGTCTTTATACTCAAAGAGATTTTAAATGCAATGAATTTGTGGTTAGCATACTTTAATTTACTATCATTATGACGTAGCGCGAACACTATAATTAAAAATTGCTGGCGCATATTAATTGTCTGCATATTCATTATCGTATTGCAAACATTAATTATAAATCGCGTAATTCGTATAGAGCGGGAGCATCGTCATTTTGGATCAACAGCGCCAAATGGACATTTTATAGCTACACTAAAAGTGGTAATTTGGTCGTACAGTACACTTTAAAAAATATTATCGCAAAACAGTTTTCCAAATTTAAGTTAAATTATATTTAATTTTAAATTATTAAGATATTGTTACATTTATAAATGTGTAATGTGAATTGTATATATTACAATTAAAAAATATATATTTTTATATTTTATATTTTTATTAAATGGTCAAATTTCCAGTTTCCTTTTTTATATATATTTTTTTATTAATTATTATTATTTATTGGCAAATAAACAGAAAATAAATACAAGTATTTAATCTTCCTATAACACAAATGAACTGAAATCATAAATGTGAATTATTGTAATAGTAGGTATAAATTCATATCGCTATGTCAAACCAACGAGCTGAGCTATTTTATATTGATTTTTTAACGACATACCTCAGACGCTTCCTAATAAAAAAATTTAAATAAACAATAATTTTAATTCAAAGATACAAACACAAAAAAGTATAGCTTTTAAATAAAGATTCCAAATTATATTTTGATTTTTAAAAAACATTTTTTTGTTATGTTGTTTTATATATTTGGAAGTTTATAAGGAATCCCTAATTTGTTTTAAATGTTAGCTTAAAAATTGAAAGTTGTGCCGATACTTAAAATATTACATATTTATCATTTTATGTTTAAAATTTTTAATGAAGTCTTTTAAATTTCTATAAAATCTGTTAATTTTCTATTAAATCAATTCATTTTATAAGAATTCATTTAATTAAACAGTCAATTTCTGATTTCATTTCATTATATGGAATCAGTCCTTTTTCTAGAAAATCAGTCAATTTCCTTAAAAATCAAACCATTTCCTATAAAGTCAGTCCATTTCCTAGAAAATTAGTCCATTTTCAATAAAATTAGTACTTTTATTAGAAAATCCGTAATTTTAAATAAACGCCTAGAAAATGCAGTACATTCTCAATAAAGTCATTTAATTTCCAATAAAATCAGTTATTTTCTATTAAATCAATTCATTTTATAAGAAATCATTTATTATTTTAGAAAAACATTCCATTTCCAAGGATTTTATTCCAATTCCTAAAAAATCAGTCAATTTCCTAAGAAATCAGTCCATTTTCTAGAACGTTTGACCATTTCAAAGAAAATAAGTACATTTTAAAAAAAAACAGTCCATTTCTGAGCAAATCAGTCCATTTTTATATACAATCAGTCCATAACCAAGTAAATCAGTAAATTTCCTAATAAAATAGTTCATTTCCTAAAAATTAGTCCACTTCCTATAAAATCAGTAACTTACCTAGAACGTCAGTCCATTTTCGAGAAAATCACTTCATTTTTATAAAAAAAACAGTCCAGTTCTGAGGAAATCAATCCATTTCCTATAAAATCAGTCCATTTCCTAAAAAAATTATTCCATTTCCTAGAAAATCAGTCCATTTCCTAGAAAATCAAATCATTTTTTATAAAGTCAGCACATATCTGAGCAAAAATCAGTTCATTTCCTAGAAAATAAAACTATTTCATAGAAAATCAGTACATTAGTAATAATAATATTTAAATTGAACATCCAGAAAATTCAGTATATTTTCAATGAAGTTTGTTAATTTTCTATAAAATCAGTTATTTTCTAATAGAAAATATTTTTTTTTTATATAAATCATATATTTTTTTAGGAAACATGTCAATTTCCTAGGAATTCAGTTCATTTTCTATAATATCAATTAATTTTTTTTAAAGGAGTTCAATTCCTGGGAAATCATTGCATTTCCTAAAAAAACAGTAGGTTTTCTGGAAAGTTAACCAATTTCCGAGAAAATCAGTCCATTCCATAGAAAATCAGTCCACTACCAAAAAATCAGTCCATTTCTAATAAAATCAATATTGTTCGAAAATTATTCAATTTTCTAGAAAGTTAGCTCATTTCTTAGAAAATCAGTCCATTTTTTAGAAAATTATTCCGATTTCTAGAAATCAGTCCAATTTCTAGAAAATCATTTTTTTTCCTAGAAAATCAGTTTATTTTATAGGAAATCAGTCTATTTATTAGAAGAGCAGTCCATTTCCTAGAAAATGGGTCCATTTTCTAGGAAATCAGTTTTTTTAGGAAATCAGTCCATTTCCTTGGAAATCAATCCATTTCCTAAAGAATCAGTCCATTTTTAAGAATATAAGTCCTTTTCCTAAAAAGTCAACATATTTTATAAAAAAATACCCATTTCCTAAAAAATGTATCCATTTCCTAGGAAATCAGGTAATTTTATAGAAAATGAGTCCATTTCCTGAGAAATCAATGCATTTCCTAAAAAAACAGTCCATTTCTAATAAACTCAGTCCATTTGTTCGAAAATTAGTCAATTTTCTAGAAAGTCAGCTTATTTCTTAGAAAATTAGTCCATTTTATAAAAAATCAGTCCATTTTTTAGAAAATTATTTCGATTTCTAGAAATCAGTCCAATTTCTAGAAAATCCGTCCATATTCCTAGAAAATCAGTTTATTTTCTAGAAAATCAGTTTATTTTATAGGAAATCAGTCTTCTTATTAGAAAAGCAGTCCATTTCCTAGAAAATGAGTCCATTTTCTTGGAAATCAGTATTTTTTTAGGAATTCATTTAATTTCCTAGGAAATCCATCCATTTCCTAAAAAAATCAGTCCATTTCCTAGAAAACAGTCTATTTCTTATAAAATCAGTCAATTTCTAAGAATATAAGTCCTTTTCCTAAAAAGTCAACCTATTTCCTAAAAAAAAATACCCATTTCCTATAAAAAATTGTCCATTTCCTAAAAAATCAGTCCATTTTATAGAAAATAAGTCCATTTCCTAAAAAATCAATCCATTTCCTACATAAACAGTCCATTTCCTATAAAATCAGTCCATTTCCTAGAAAATCAGTCCATTTTAGTAAAATCAGAAAATCATTCCATTTCCAAAGAAATCAGTTAATTTCTGATAAAATTAGTTTATTTCTGAAAAAATGTCCATTTCCTAAAATATAAAATTAGTCCTTTTCTTGGGAAATCAGTCCATTTCCTGTGTAATAAGTCCATTTCCAACGAATTCAGTAAATTTTTCTTTTCTAGAAAATTATGCAGTACATTTTTTAGGAATTCAGTTTTTCTTTTGACCCAGAGTAAAGTTTGGAGGTACATTTTATGGGAATAGTGAAATTATAGATAAATATATAGGACACTCAGCCAGACTTGTCTAAAGAGCCTGTAAGCCTCCTAAGATGGATTTAGATTTAGATCTAGGAAGAAACATTATTTCTTTTGGATTTAAATCTGAATAAAAAATTTGACCATCTTTCCAATCATATAAAATAAACTGTTTAAGCCTAAGAACACATTCTTTAAAATCAATTATTATTATCAGATGACCTTACCAACCGCCTTGGAATGGTCAGATATAATGTTTAAAAGAAAGCTAAAATGGACAATTATTGGAGATTTGGTGGTAATACTGATAGATGTTACATCTAACATATATAGCTAAAAAATTAAAACAAAAATCTATTTTTGAAAAATTAAAGGGAAGTAATGTTCGCTACTATAAATCTTCTTTCTTAATATAAAAATATATATGTATTTTAAATTGTAATTGTATTAACGTTGAAATGCCAAACCAAACAAAACACAAATCACTTGACAGCTGACTAAATGGACGCCAGTTAAAACAGTGTTGCCAACTTAAAGTTCTATACCTCTAAAAACTCCCTTTGCAATCCAATAACAAGCAAAAGCAAACCATACAAAACTCAATGTGATTTTTAAAAGTTTTTTTTTGTCTGTTATTATATGCATCCTGTTCTTATCCCATTCCATACTCGGTTAAATTGTATTATTAGAGCGTCCTATATCGTGTGCTCTAATGCCCTTATAATAGTACTTATTATGTTTCATTGGATATTATATTTATTTTTTATTTTGCGTGTTATTTCGAATCAAGAAGAACTCAGGGAGATCCATTGTGTAAGTAAATAAATACAAATATTATTGCAATGGATGAATGGAACACAAAAGGAACGATGAAAACAGTTTGCTATACCGCAATAAATAATAACAAAAAGATTGGTTTGTTTATTCAAATGAGATTGAATATACGGATTCAAAAATAGGTTTTATTTATTAACATAATATACATATTCATTAAGATTACCCTAAACTTAAATTGTGTTTTTATAAAGGGTATTGATAATGTTTAAATATAATTTAATTGCAATCACGGTTAATCGATATATATTCGGTATGGTTACAATGACCTACAAATATCGATTCAAAGTGTGTGTATAACAATGAAAATAGAGTGGATATATAAATATGTATATATATATATATATATATATAAAATTAGGTTTTCCTTATAATTACAATAAAGGGTAACACATGATGTATACAATATTCACTGCGTCCTCTTTCTATTTGAAAAGACCATTTGGTGGAATTTATCGATTTTGTGCCTATATTTTCAAAATATTTAAAGTTTTTTCAATGCAGGTGCACAGTAATTCTATGATGCTATTGACTGCAACTTTATACTAGATTTAAAGCTTTTATACATTATGTTTTGTATAAGTATGTACAAAACATCGTGATCGTGACCCATATGTACGTTAACGGTTGTTTGAGAAATACTGTGATAATAGAATTTTACTAAATAAAGAAAATTACAAAATTTAAGTCATTAAAGTTTTGCAGAATAAAATTTAACCGACAGAATGGGTCAGTTTATCGAACATTCTGCAAAAATCGAAAGAAATTTGTGTGAAGCGAATTTAAAGAAACTCAGGCACCTGATTAAAATCCATACAGGATTTATGCATATATAATATAAGCAATATAACATTATAAATGCTATACCCTATATGTATATATAAAAATTTTGTACACAGATAGTCTTTTTGTTAGGAATTTCATATACATCAGCAAATATACATAATGTGCTGCCTCGGAAGCTCGCTCGAAAGCTTTGTGCAAATTCGATCATATATATAAAACTATGTACTCGTAGCTCGAAGGTATGTGTAGGAAGATACAATATTTTTAAAGGTGGAATCTCTGCATGTATTTCAAAAATGGATTGTCCATCTGCTTCAGCACATTTTAGTTTACTAGCTTTAATACAATATTTTAAAATGAGGCATCTTTATAAAAGCATTTTTAGGTGATGTTGCTTTATGAGTGCTGCTCGATGTCCACGATATTAGCTTAAATATAATTGTTTTGAATGGTTAAATGAGAAGTTTTACTTCACTCTAAAAAAATCATGACATGGAAAATTAATAATATTTTGCAAAGTTTATCTTCATATATAATATAATCGTTGGTGCGTTTGTTTGTAACAAATGATCTTTGGAACCTTAAAAGTTATCAATTTAAGATTTAATCGATTCAGTTTTATTCCTTTTGGGTTTATTATGTTGGACCTCTAGTAGGCGTTGGGGTCAATATATTAGCAAAATTCTTTTGTATGTTTGAATAGACCCTATAGGTGGCGCTGAAATATAGTTATTTCAAATTTTTTTTACTCAAACTCAGAATGTATATGCATGACACAGTGTCACAATTTATAGCGCAACAATTTCTTTCAATTTTCAGGACCCTTCCTCTTTTTCGCCAAGAATTAGAATTTGGTACTGACTTACCATCCTAACTCTTTTTACGTTTCACCCCAGCTCATATACTTTCCTTAGAAGCATTTATACATCAATGTGTTTCATTTGAATTGTATGTTTCATCTTCTAATTTCTTATTGAAACTAGTTTTCTAAGGCAAACGATTGACAATTGAAATTACACTTAATTTTATTATAGAATCAATTTTTAATAATCGCTAT
>JAAAKO020076047.1:0-23306 GCA_010015015.2 Bolitophila cinerea | reverse complement strand
TCCCCGGCCTTTCCCTTGGGATTTCCCCCGTGATTTCCCTTGGGATTTCCCCCGGGCTTTCCCCCGCGATTTCCCCCGGGATTTCCCCCGGGATTTGCCCCGGGATTTCCCCCGGGATTTTCCCCGGGATTTCCCGCGGGATTTCCCCCGCGATTTCCCCCGGGATTTCCCCCGGGATTTCCCCCGGGATTTCCCCCGGGATTTCCCCGGTATTTCCCCGGTATTTCCCCGGTATTTCCCCGGTCTTTTTCCGGTATTTTTCCGGTATTTCCCCGGGTGTTCCGGGATTTGGAGGGGGATTTCCCCGGATATCCCCTGAATTTCCCCGGTATTTCCCCGGTATTTCCCCGGTATTTTCCCGGTATTTCCCCGGTATTCCCCCGGGATTTCCCACAATTGTCTTTTGGAATCTCGACTTCCATAGTTCGATCACATTGGTCTCAACAAGATATAACCGGATATAACAGCTCTATTGTTGAAACCAGTGTGATACAATTCAAATGGTTATTTTCATAGCCAACAAATCTAAAAGAGAGTCGCTATAAATCAGCTTTTGGGTCTTTTGGGAAGCCCCTGCTTCCTAAGATTTTCCCCGGTATTTTCTCCGGCATTTCCCTTAGGATTTCACCTGGGATTTCCCTTGGGATTACTCTTGGGATTTCCCCCGGAATTTCCCAGGGATTTCCCCGGAATTTGCCCGGGATTTCCCCTCGGATTTCCTTGGGATTTCCTCTTGAATTTACTTGGGATTTTTCTCTTGGGATTTTCCCCGGTATTACTCTGGGATTTCACCTGGGATTTCCCTTGAGATTACTCTTGGGATTTTCCCCGGTATTACCCCGGGATTACCCCGGGATTTCCCCGAAATTTCTCCCGCGATTTCCCCCGGGATTTCCCCCGGGATTTCCCCCGGGATTTCCCCCGGGATTTCCCCTGGGATTTCCCCCGGGATTTCCCCCGGGATTTCCCCCGGGATTTCCCCCGGGATTTCCCCCGGGATTTCCCCCGGAATTTGCCCCGGGATTTCCTCTGCATTTCCCCTGGATTTCCCCGGTATATCCCCGGTATTTCCCCGGGATTTCCCCGGTATTTTCCCGGGATTTTCCCGGAATTTCCCCGGGATTTCCCCGGGATTTCCCCGAGATTTTCCCGGGATTTTCCCGGCAAAGCCCCGGGATTTTCCCGGTTTTCCCTGGGATTTCCCAGATATTTCCCAAATATTTCAACTGTAATTCCCCGGTATTTCCCCGGTATTTCACCGGTATTTCCCCGGTATTTCCGGGATATTTCCCCGGTATTTCACCGGTATTTCACCGGTATTTCTGGGATATTTCCCCGGTATTTCACCGGTATTTCTGGGATATTTCCCCGGTATTTCACCGGTATATCACCGGTATTTCCCCGGTATTTCCCCGGTATTTCCGGCATATTTCCCGGGATTTCCCCGGTATTTCCCTGTTATTTCATCGGTATTTCCCCGTTATTTCCTCGGTATTTCCCCGGTATTTCCCCGGGGTTTCAACATTATTATTATAAAATATATGTCTGTTTTTTAAAAGGATATGTCTGTTTTTTTTACGCCGAGAGTTAAGAGCTTAGCTCTGAATTTTTCGAGAGCTACTGCCGACTGAGACCTAAGCTTTTCTAGAACCAAATCTCCGAGATCTAAGTACTTAAAGGGCTTAGCTCTTTGTGAATAATACAAAAAACGACATTTTCGTCATTGGCTTTTGCTTTAACCCGAGAGTTAGCACTAACTCTTGGTGAATAATTTGGCCACTAAAAGGTTGAAATAAATCGTTTGATCTATTGTGCCAAAAATACATTGAAGAACTCTGCAATCTTACTAAGAGAAAGAAGGCTGAGCATCAACGATAAATCGAGCGATGAAGAAAATTTTATTGATTTTGGTAGATTTTGTAAATATATCCTCCAATATTGTAATTGTGTAATTGATTCACAGCTATCCACAAAGACTTAGAGTCAACCCTTTTTTTACTGGATATACTTTGATAATTTAATAGAAGTGACTACCTCAACATGAATTTTTTGGTCAGAAAGTATTTTACAAGATGACATGAACATGTTGTCTGTAAATACTCCACAGTTATCCTCAAAGGCATGACATTGATAATTTAATAGAAATGCACACCTTATTTAATTTTGTTTGGTCAGAAAGTGTTTTTACAAGATAAAAACGTGTTCAGTTGTCTGTAAATGCTTTACAGCTATCCTCAAAAGCTTCGGACCACAACCTGAAAAGACATCAACAAATAATTAGAAATGCCGACTTCAACATTTTTTGTTTGGTGAAAAAGTTATTTTACAAGATGGTTTCTGAAATACAATTTAAGGCAGTTAAACAAAATAACCATTAATAAATTTCGAATTAATTTCATTTTCTAGCATTTTGCTATTATTTCCACGGAATATTTGCGTAAGTTGAGAAAAATATAACTCGACTTAACTTATGTGTAACTCAAAATTCGCAATAGTGCACAAACCTAATTTTCATCTTGGCAAGTTATATTTACCAAAGTCCCGAGTTTCGTAACTTCTAGATTTGACACAAGTCTTATAACTCTTAAAGTTGAATATATAACACCGAGTAAACAAATTGGCACTTAGAGGTCTGCCTATTTATTACCTGTTATTAAGTCCCATTATGATGCCAAGACGAAAAAAGGAAAATGTATTGATATTGGATCGTCCAGTCTACAAATAATGTGTCTTAAAGGTCGACATTATTCCCGCAACAATTACTATCAAGGGCCATCTGACCCAAAACGTTGTCTAAAGTCTTAATTTCGTTCATTATGACATAACGTATGCTTTAAAATGAAAATAGTACTCGATTTAAAACACGTATGTATGTGAATTTTTAGATTAAAAATTATTTTTTATTTAACTTTTAAACTGTAAAATACTATTCCTTAAAAATAAAAAAATAATGTTTTGTATTTTTTCAAGATAAAATTTGAGTTGTGTTGGTTTCTCATTAGATTTGCATATTTCTCACAGAAAATATATCATGAATTGTCAATTTTATTCATGCAAAGTACAAAATGTCGATGTAATGCAGATTTCAACCTTTGTTGGTTTGAAGTTTGCCACAATATTTTTAGTATGGCTGGGTTGGCAACCTGCATGCAAAAATTTCAAAAGGTCGATTTTAGATACTTTAATTTTTTTTGCGACTTTAATTTAGATTTAGTTCTAGCTTTTATGTTATAAGTCAACAATCTTTTTATTTTATTAAAAGTTATGATCAAAAAAGCTATGCAGGCAACCTGCAGGCCCAAATTTAAAAATATCGATTTTTGATAGTTTTGAAAATATTCTGTACATTTTACATTTTTTAATAATTCAAAAGATTTTTAGAATAGGATTGTAGTTTTTTACCTCCTCTTTTCAAGTTTTGTATATATTAACAAAACCTTGATTATAAGGAGAGGTAAGATCAAAACAACTATGAGGTGGCAACCTGCAAGAATTTCCCCTACTTTTATTATTATGTAAAGAATATATCAACATACATGCGAAAAATCGAGCGTGCGTGACATCCACATAAATGCACATATTACGTCGCATGTGTACGATGTATAAAAAAATAACTAATTACGCGGCAAAATTTAGTAGAATAATAATTATGACCACAAAATCGAAAAATTACCTTGTAATATCGATCATTTTTGAAATATGATTTAAAGTTGTATCTATTTTGAATTTTTCAATTTGATAAGTTAGAAAATTTCACTGACAAATATATTGGAAGTTTTTTTTTTTTATTTAAGCCTGAAAATTCATCTAAGTGAATTTTTGGAAAAGTGATGATGATTGATAATTAATGATTGATGATGGTTAACTAACGAATAATGAATTGTGATTGATGATTGATGATTGGTCAGTGGTGATTGATAATTGAAGATCGGTGATTAATTATTGATGATATCTGATTGATGATTGATTATTGATAATTAATGATTAATAGGTTTATGGACTGATGATAGATAATTTATAATTTCTGATTGATGATTGATGATTAATGATTGCTGATTGGTTATTGATTATTGATAATTCAGTATTGATGATTGACGATTTATGATTGACGATTGATGATTGACGATTGATAATCGACGATTGATAATCGACGATAGATGATTGACGATTGATGATTGACGATTGATGATTGACGATTGATGATTGACGATTGTAAATTGACGATTAATGATTGACGATTGACGATTGATGATTGACGATTGATGACTGATTATTGATTATTGATGAATGATGATTAATTGTTATATACAAAAATTGACGGTGAGAGCACCAGTGGAAATCAAAATTTAGATAGTGGCATTAAACAACTGAAATAT
Organism: Bolitophila cinerea; assembly: GCA_010015015.2. Taxonomy (NCBI): domain Eukaryota; kingdom Metazoa; phylum Arthropoda; class Insecta; order Diptera; family Mycetophilidae; genus Bolitophila; species Bolitophila cinerea. The sequence goes on along the minus strand of JAAAKO020076047.1, from coordinate 18,930 downwards.
TGATAAATCAAAAATTATTTTGGATGTGTCACCCTAATGCAATGTGCAATGCGAGCATTGTGTGTGCGTGTGTTTGTCTGTTTGTGCATATGTGTGTGTGTGTTTGTGTGTGTATAATTGTGTTTGCATGTATGATTCTGTGCGTTTATGTTTGTATTTGTGAGCCTGACAAGCCTGGGAGCCAACCTGAAATGTGCGTCGCGTCGGCGTCCTTCGTCAATATACACAGATATGTATTGTATATACAATTCATACACAAATAAACATATAGATATATACTCACAGGGATGCAATGCTTTCCATTGACATAATTCTCAGCGGGAAGCATCTGTTGCTGCGAGTTTTTCCTGTGACCTTTAAGCTTTTGCCAGGGCGAGGTGGCTGATACACACAAAAATACACACACACACACCCACTCGCACACACATTTCATATCATAGACACGCACATAGTCAAAATCATATATACAATAATAAAGCGAGAAATATAGCCTCATTCTGTTTGCGAGCTATAGAGCTGAGTGCGCTCTATGCTCCGGGGGGAGGGGGCATGCTTCCATGATATCATTTATGTTATGCTCGCTCGTTGGGTTTAACATTGCCATATACTTTGTTGTACGGGAAATTACAATTGAAGAAAATCCGGATGCGGAAATAATTGCTGTTGTTGCTGGTGAGATGAACGCATTTTCTTTTATTGCATCCAGATGTGTGGCGGGGCTACATACTGTGTTGGCTGCGGCATATAGAATTTATATTTTAAAGATTGTTTTCCATTCTTTAATTACAAAAAAGGTTTTGTGTGAAATCTATAAATATATTACATCTAGAAATGCAAAATGCAATATGATACTGAAAAAATTGAAATGCAATTTCCGATCTCAGGAGTACTTAAAATTGAATTTTGGACCAAAAACTCCCAGTCAAATTGCATTGTCATCGCACACGGCTCGACTAACCGCATAGCAATTACCAAGTGTCAATCATCCAGCAACCATAAATTACACGCCAAATCACACTGACGCGGCACGGCGGCGGCTGATGCGACCGCAAGCGCTCTCGCGGGTCCGATATGCGACATTAGAAACTTTTTTATTTTGGCAAAATTCCCGCAGGAACGCGCTCGAATTACACGTTGCACGTTTATGAGGCTTTCTTCACGCGTAGTTTACATTCCACAGCAAAATAGAATATAGAGAGATATATAGGGATAAAAAACATTTCTATGTAAATATGTATAAAACAAGATAATGCAAACAAGGAAAACGTACGTATATACCTCTACCAGTCAGTCGTGAGAAAAACCTGAACGACCGCGACACACATAAAAACTTTGAGAACACGTAAATGAATAAAACAGTGAACGAGCGTCGAGACGCGGCGACTTGCACCGACGCGACGCCTTACGCCGCGACGGGCGGGCAAAGCGTGCGCGATATGACGCGGGGTGCGACGCGATGATTTTAATGTGCATTCGAAACTTTTGTAATGGCTTTCAGATGAGCCAACAAAGATTTCCGTTTTTTTTATTTGTAAGGATTTTGGATTTGTTTTATTTGCTCGAAAAATCTTTTTAAGGATTTAAATTGGAATAACGTAAAAAAGGTTGCATTATAAATTTCAGTTTAAATATTCGTAAGCATACATTTGGTATTTTATTATAGGTAGATAGTTTAGTTTTCATACAGACAATTTTTGCGTCCTCCCTTGGCCAATCAGACTTTTACAAAAAAACATACAAAATTATATAAATAAAAACAATACCAAAAAAAAAAAATTGAAAAAATACAATATTTTGAAATGGAAAAATTTTAAATTTATCTAAAAGCCGTAATTCTCTAATTTCTTTAATTCTAATGAGTAATAATTCAGATATATTTTAAAATCTTTCTTTTAATTTGTCTTTTGTTTTTAAAAATAAACTTATAATATAACCATTCTTTTTATTAAAGAAACAATAGAAATAATACAAAAAAAAAACATTTTTTTCTACCAATTTGGATTTGTTATATAAAGTTTAACTCTCCGTTTGCCCAAAGTATGGGAGCAATAGTTCCACTAAAACTTTTTCAATGTTAGAAAATATACTTTTTCATATATGATTTATTTTAATTTTGATTTTAAATCATATTACACAAACATTTTAATCAATTCCATAAAAAACCATTGACTTATATTTAGAAAAATATAACAATATAAGAAAATAGAAACAGATTCACAAAATCGATTCTAATTAACAAAAAAATATTTTCTAGACATAAAAACAATAAGTTATAATAAAAAAATAACTTTTAAATTGTTTTTTATAGGAGCGTACTTTCCAGATTAAAAACAACTGCTCTATAGACTAGATCATCGGTTTCCGAACTGTAATCCGCGACCGTGGGCCGCAAAAGTTTTAAAGTGGGCTGCAAAAGTTTTGAAGTGGGCCGCCAAAAAACATTTCTAGATAGATAACCAAAAAAAACGTATTAAATATGAGAAACGTCTCCTAATTTTTTTATTATTGTTAAAAATTAGGCAAATTCAAAGATTTAAAAAAATATGAAAAACTAGACGTCAGAGGACATTTTTGTTTTACGAACGAGGTCTTGAAAACCCACCATGAGAGCTAGAAAGGTCGTCGTAACACTATTTTAATACATGTTCCCTGAACTCATGAGGAACAACGATACACCATCTTGACCTATATCTAATTACAGTTCTCTTACCTTTCACTTTTTTTATAAATAATACCGTTTTCGCAGCGATTCTGTGACGTTTGACCAAGACGTCCTGCCAGATCTTTCAAATTCCTCAGCCAAAGTAATGACGCATGGTCAGTTTTAACAGTGAAGCAAACGCCTTTAATAAATAGACGAAACTTGTCAATGGCCGTTATCACAGCTAGACATTCTCGCTTGGTTGTTTGATAACTTTGCTCCTTTGGGGAAAGTTTCTGAATTAGGTAGGTGGCGACACGCTTCTTCTCCTTGTAATCGATCCCTAGGTCTGACGCATTAGTCTGAATCACAAATGGTTTACTGTAGTCCGGTGTGCGAGGATAGGACCCGACGTCAACGCTACCTTAACTTGTTTAAACGTTGTTTTACACTTCCTAAGCAAATTGGTCGGTGATTGAAGCGAAATCCTTCACGAAACGGCGATACCACCCGACAACTCCCAAAAGTCTTCAGACGTCTCGTACATTCTTAGGTCTACTGTAGTTAATGATCGATCGAGCTTACTCGGATCCAGGCTAATATCCTGCTCACTTACTATATGTACCCAAGATACCGTAACGTTTTCATACAAAACCTAGATTTATCGGGACTAATTGTTAACCCAGCTGATTTGAAGCGCAACGCGATAATCTTTAGGACCTTTAGGTGTTCTTCCAGTGTTTCAGTGGCTATAATAATATCGTCCAAATAAACAAATACCATTGGTTCCATGTCACACCCAAGAACATTATCAACCAAACGACAAATGGTCGCCGCGCTGTTGCACAGACCGAAAGGCATCCTTGCAAAAGCGAAATATCCACGGCCGCTGATAGATCTGTTTTTGGCTGAGAATCAGCACTTAGTGAGACTTCCAGGTATAAAAGATATTTTGTTACGGCGAGGTGACTACGCAAATACGCGACTACGCTTAATGTCCTGCAATGGTGACATCATTCAATCGACGGACGTCTAGATAGAAACGGATTTAACCATTTGTTTTACGAACAGCGACAAATGGTTTATTTTACGAACCTGGAGTACAACAATGGATAACGCCTTTGGAGAGCAACCTATCGATCTCGCAATTTATATCCTTTTGCATACATGGGGAACTAACAAATGGGACTTACTAAAGACTCCGGCCTGTAAAAATGGCACTGACTTCAAAACTTCAGACAACTGTGCTGCTGCAGACTCGTTTTAAATGCAATGATCAGACACTATACTGGTCTTACCGACTTCCGCAAATTACCGGAAAAAAATTTAAACATATCCCAAAAATCCATACACAAAATTAATTCTTTTGGCATCGTTGGTAAGTACAAGGCCTCTTTTTTGGCTTAGAGATCGTTATACAAAATGGTTACATACGCAGTTTTAACTAAAGCATGAATAAGTTTGTTATCAGACTCGATCAATTCATTGAACCCACTGCCAACGACGCTGGATTGATCACCAGAGTCCAACAAACCGGTGACACAATTTCCTGCGATGAATACGATATAAGATGTATTATCGTCTCGCAATGTGATTGTTTTAGGAATACGTACGATACTGTCAATTAAAAAAAAGGGAGTTTGCTACTGTTATATTTGTTATTGGGCAAGATGGCCGCTTTTCACGCGTAAAAGAATTAACAATCAAATTGCACTTTACTATGATCTTTTGGCACTTGTATTTTCTGATTAAATCGCATTTAACCAAATAGTCAAAAATGGTGATAGGCAAACTATACCTTGTAAAAATCTCCCAAAATCTCTTTTCTATCTTCTTCGCTCTTTGTTTTTGTTAAAAAAGAAGAGTGCTGCGCTTGCGCAGCACATGTTTGTTGTTGTGTACGGAAACTGTTAGTCTCCCCTACTAAGCAAATTTATGACACTGCCAAACTTTTGTAACACCCAAAATGCCAAATGAAAATGCGTCAAACGACAACCCGTGTATACTCAGCTGACAAACGTTTGGCATTCTAAATTTATTTGGCATGACAGAATTTTGTGACTTGACAAAGAATCCGTTAGTCGACTTTTTTAAGAAGTTAAATGTATGTTTTTATAATGTTGCTACTGAAATGTGAACTGTACATCGAATAGGTGCATAGAAATCGTATACTCACAAACCGGTTGGAAATATTTTACCACGTACACAAAAGCAAAAGCTCGTTTGTAACTTTACCTCCATTTGTCTATCATTTGGTAAGATTTCTGGTGACGTCAGAGTGCCAAACGTTTGTCAATATTTACAAAGCGTATACACTTAGCATTATGGAAATTATTTGGGACACACTTAATAATTATTCAAACGATTACCATATGAAATCTTTTCATCCATATCTTTGGTATAAATCTAATGTTTGTCATTTCCTCCTCGGTGAAGCCCTCTCAGCTTTTTATAGATATCCTGATTTTGGATTGTAAATCGATATATTTTTGACAGAATAACGATTAAACTAGGGCACAATCGGCCACATATAATCATTTCTATGGATCATGGCACCAGAGGAAACCTTCAAAATGCATTAAATTTTTTTTTGAAAAATTGTCATTCCCATACTGAGCTTTGAATCCCGGACCTCTGGCATATGGCGTAATGACCTAGAATATTATACGCCATAACACGTATCATATAAATATATAAAGGTAAATCTATATAAAACGAAAGCATATTCGAAATCTCTTGAAGCTCAACACAATGAGTAAATATTTTATAAAGCACTTTATTAGATTTACTTACATACAAAATTGCATATGCTCCATAGTAGTTGCTCCAATGTCCAATGTGTACAAACATACACACACACATATAGACATTTGTATGTTATGCTCGAAAACATACCCATAAACACATGTACACCGACCGCATAGACAAGCGGCCAAGGTAAATATACGCTGACTATTTATTGCGCAGCACATATTGTGTGAGTATGTTTGTATACAGGATATCTCAACTAACCATTACATATACCTCTATTCTATAGTATAAGGAGGAAAAATCCGAAATAAGTCTCTTGGCCATTATTATACAGAAACAATGTTTATACGTCCGCTTTTGGTATACTAGTATATACTAGTGATCGTACATGCGAGCATCTGCAAGGAGATAGAGGTACGTCGCTGTGTTTATGTATATATATTATACCATGTTATATATACACATATATTCACTAGACACTATATACTCGTATATATATATATATAAATATATATATATATATATATATATATATTATTGTGAATGTATATATACGTTAGCCTCTCTGGGCGCTAAGACAGAGATTTAAGGTCAACTCTTTTGTAAATAGATTGCTTTCGTAATTCAATTTGGTTTGCGATATAATTAAAACTGCTCGACAATCAGAAACGAACGACAATCAGCTATAAAATATAAGGAGCTATAACGTGCAATTTCAGCCAAATTACCGAAAAAACGAATTCTAGATATAGATATCCAGAAGAACAACTTTCATCCTAGCCCGAGACAAGTCCAAATAAAAAACCTCGCCATGAATCTATCTACATGCCGTCTACCAATACGTCTTCATCAGCGCCAGAAACAGTTAAAACAGTTTCAAAAATTTCGGCGACATCTTTAAGTATACCAACTTACACATACGCATCAGATCTCACCGCTGATGCCCCGCGGTGGCACACCAACAACAACCGAACAACCAGCGGACCCAATTTTTCTACTGGGCAGAGTAATGCTTTGACTAATACCCGTCCCAAACAAAACAAAACCGGCACGTTTATATCCTGTCCATAATGCCTAAAGGCAGCGTGATCCTCAGTTTAAATAATAGATGAAATATATGAACTTTTGTATTTTTTTTGTTTTTGTAATTTTTGTAATCTTTGTTTTAATTTGATGTCTTTATTATATGTTTTTTTATTAATTTTTTTTTCCTTAAGATTTTATTATCATCACTTTCTTATCATCACATTTCTGTTTCAGTCTCATATCAGGCTTTATATGTATAATTCATAAATTTACAAATAATCCCGATAACGTGTCAACTTATGACCAGTTGAACACAAGTCTGTCCAGACAGTTTTGTTTGTCGATTTTCAATCTGGCTTTAGAAGTAAACATAGCATAGATGATATATCTAAAAGCCTCGACATGATTTGGTCCTGCTAGATTTCGTCCTCTAAACTTAATTACCCTCGAAATGCACACGTCTATCACAATTCATTTTTTTTGTTTCTAGACTAGCCTGTTGGTATTCCATTCCCATATCTAAAAAACAATGGACTCAATCGAGAGTTTCAAGAGAGCTTGCTTTAGTAACTCATAATTACCAAATTTAACTGAATGCCTTTAACTTGTTTGACATTATTCTATTGTCCATCCTATTGGTGCTGTTTTTTACTCTAGTTCATGATCCTGTAGGTACGCGTATTGATAAATATGGGTATGTCCTTGAGTGTTATATATATTAGGATCGTTGCGGCGCGGAGTCGGTCTTTCTATAAAAAATATAAAATACATACAGCTGAAGACTGAACAGTAAGACCAATCTGCAATAAATGGTTGCCGTCAAAATTGAAAATGAAAATATATCAAAAAAAAAACAAAAAAAAGGATTTGAGTAAAAAGAAAATTATGCCTAAAAAAAAAAAAAAAAAAAGGTGTGGCAGGCCTGTAAATGTTATAAAATATGATCCCCTGAGGGTGTGACAAACCAACTTAAACAAACAATTTCCGTAAAGAAGTTATTGATCTCACGCTGACCTCTTTAGGTTTGACTAACAAAGATAGTAACTGGCAATTCCTGAAGTATCTATGTCTGACCACAGTCTAATTGAATTTAACCTAAATGTCTCTAATGTTGCTACTGCCCGCTCATGGAGAAATCCCAGGAAAACAAACTAAAATGGATACATGAAGGAACTTGGTAACAATCATCTGACTAATGCTTTACCTCGCACAATGATCGACCTTGAAAAGAAAGCGTGCGAACTTCGGAAAGCAATTACATACTCGTTTAACAGTAACTGTAATGAATGATCTTAAAAATCTTAAAAATTCTACATGGTGGTCAAGAAGTCGCCAACATTTAAGGACAAATCTGAGAAGATTAAAAAACAAAGTAAAAAGAAACTGCACTTTTTAAGACCCAATGATTCAGCTAAACGGAAGAGCTGGATGGATTGTTGTTCCAAAATTAATTCCACTAAGGATTCTGCAAGAATATCTAAAACTCCCAAAAACTCTCTAAAATAATCACAGTACACAGTTAGGTTTGTTGGACCTTCTAAACGGACTTTTTACGGAAACGATGGAGGAATCATACAAGCATCTTATGAGCGTACACTTTCCAGACTGTGTTTTCTTAAATAGCCAACCGCCTGACAATTCTCGTGCACAGGAGTCGGCCTCCGGAGTAAGCTGGCCACTAGCCACCAGCTTAGCATCAACAGATTCGTTCAATTGGGCCGTTAAATCATTTCTTCCCTACAAATCAGCAGGGCCAGATGGAATTTTTCCATGTATGTTACAAAATGCAGGGACAACTGTATTAGGGAGACTTACTCAACTCTTGCAGGCTAGTATAGCTCTTGGATGTATTGCAAAACCTTGGTGGATAGCAAAGGTGATTTTCATACAAAAGCCTGGTAAAAAATCTTATCAGACGTAAATGCATTCAGACCAATAAATCTTACCTCATTAACACACTCTAACATTATTTACTGCTTTTACAGAAGCTTAAATTGTGTCCTCCGTGGACCCCAAGGCATCTTCAGCCTGCTTGGCGACTTCCATCAAGTATTCTGTTGGCTGACTCTTGTCTTTTGGACAGTATAGGGTCAGAAGAAGATTTGGGTGAAGCCATAGCTGGCACTCATATTTTTCACAGCCTTCAGGGCTTCAACTGACGCGTCGTTCATTCTGATCCCAGGCGCAGCCCGTTTATTTGTTGATTTTGTTGGTAACACCCGCTACATTTATACTCTTGATTACAGACCAAGAGGACAGGTCAAGCCGTGGGTTTTGGAAACCTAACAGTTCCAGGATGTCCTTTTTTCCTTCCAGATCCTTACCTAGAATGAAAACTCCCATCCGTTTGTCCGAAGGATCCTCGTCCACGTCGATTACCTTCAGGTCAGCTCCATCCCAAACGTCCTTCCACAAAGGCAGGTTTGTTTCAAGCCACCATCTTGTTTCCATGTTTTTGCAAGTCATGGCCTTGCAGGAGTTTGGAACTCAGCATTTCTGGTAGAAAGCAGTTACGGTCGGTCCTGCAGTAGGATACAAGAGACTCCTTTAGTCACTGAAGCAGAAGCTCCAGCTGTTCGGATGCAATGTTTGGATTACTAGGGTTACTGTTACCCACTACAATACTCAGATCCGCCATGAGTCTAGGAAAAAAATGGTCCTTTTTGCCAGTGCCCAAAAAGGTGTTGGTCATAGAGTAATATTCCACGTCCACGTTTTACGTTGTAATTTTTAAAAACAGGAAAAACACTCTAAAATATTAAAAAAGACTAGCAAAGACATAAACCAATTGTGGTGATATATAGTGTTTATGATTATTCCAAAAACCCTGGTAGTATGCAATTTTGTGGTGGTATATAGTGCTTGCCCTTTCGAGGCCTGCATGCCGATTTGCCTTCTGGCCAGTCAATCTATCGAATATATCTATCTATTAAACTAGATACATTGCAACATAATTATTATTAGGGTCCCCTTCTGATTGGGAGGAGTTTGAGAAGTTCTATCCTAAATCCTAAACTGTACTTTTGCCAATATTTTTTTTCTTTATTTTAAAATTTAGGAACCGCTATTGTATAGTACGATATTCAATAAAGATGGTACTTTATCTAATAAGTTGTACTGTATGATATTTTTTGTATGGTATATTAATATATTAACTATAACATGCTTACTAAATTATTTCCAACCATAATAAATAATTGAATCATATTTTATTATTATTATTTTATGTCATAATAAATTAGCGAGTCATGCATACTGAAATAGAGTCTTATACAATCTGTGACTTTCCCAGTGGATTTCCCAGCCATGGGTACACGGCGGGGCAACGAGTGCAACTGGTCATCCAGCGTTCTTCGTTCGTGGTAGTCTTCTTAAGTTGACACAACTTGGGCACACAAGATGGTGTACGTAATTCCTGGCATTTTTCGAACGGCTTATTACCGGCTCTGGGGTTTCGGGCGAAAGCTAATGCACGAGCACTGCTCACGAAGAATACATCGGGAAGGTTGCCCATGTAATCGAGGAACCTATGGAGACAATTAAAGTAATAAGCTGCCGCTATTCAATTATCATTTATATAAGTGTATACTCACTTCTTGTATGCCTCAAAGTAGTTGTCGCCCTTCAGAAACCAGGCAGCATGCAGGTACACGCCGAACGGGGCACGGTTGGTCTTGTAGTTGTGCTCGAAGTTCTTGATCATCCAATCGACTAGGGTGTCGACATCCTCGCCGGGCCTTATCACGACATTCAATTAGAATCAATTTTAAATTTTACAAAAGTTTCAACACCTACAAGTAAGCACAAGCGTCCACCATCGAGCATTTAAAACCTTCAGCATCGACCCAGTTCAAAATTGGGTGCACCCAAGCGTTGGGCACAGAAGCGGTCGGACATCGGCCAATGGGACAGTCTTGCGTCGATTTGTATTCCAGCGAGTACGGCCATAGGCCAGGTGCAATGAAATGCTGTGTGGGCCAAGAGCTATCGTAGTCCAGACCAACCTTGACCATTGCCTCGTAGCTGTTATTTCCCGATAAGACGAACTGTGGCATACGCATGCCCTTGATCTCATCGTAGTCAATCTGACCGAAATGGGCCATCATTTCGCGTTGACCACCAAACTCTTCGACGAGTCCGTCCACGGTGATGTTCACCCAATGTGATGCCATGTGATTGTGTGTAATCGAGTGCAATGCGATCTCATGACCATCAGCCCAGAGACTGTGTACCTTCGAATAGTCGGTGTACTCGTGCGAAACGTAAAAAGTGGCAGCGGCTGGGCATCCATCTGGATTGGTACGTCCGTTGATGGCCTCATCGATGTACTCGTAATTTAGGGCCGTCACAGCATCGTCAAAGGTCAACATAACTAGCTGGATATGTTCGATACAAATTTGTTAAAATTAGATTGATGTTGGAATATACCCATGTTATGGACCATGTACCCATTGTTAAACTCCATTTTTAATTGATACTATACTAAATTACCTGAGGAATTTGATTTTCTGGTATTTTGTCATCTAAAACCGTGGACGAACATCGGCAGCTAGGCAATTTGCATACGGTCGAGTCGCATGTGGTGGCCTCAGGACTCTCATAGTGTACGGTTGATTGTTGCGGTTGTGGTTTCTGTGTTGGCTGTGGCCTCTGTGCGTTAATCACTGCCACGGCTAGCATCACAGCTAGAATCACAAATTTCATAATGATCTGATATTTCGGTGCCCTTTGTTAAATATTAAATCGGTTTTTCTTTTATATATTGCAATGCACTCAATGTATTTTCATCGACCACAAACGTATGATTTTATTTCAAAGATTTCCGCACTATATATACGCCACTTAGTATTACGATGACAGTTAGAATTCTCGTGTAAAAAATGCGTGTACTTATTTTATTCCGTGAGAAATGTACGCGATAAGAAATTACTTACCGATGCCAATCAGACAAGAAATGCTTTTAGTTGTGTTTGTTGTTTTGTTGGCCAATTGTACCGCTTGGGCCTAATAAAAACAATGTTGTACTGCAGATAGAAGACCAAGTTCAACGGAAATGCGTTTGATGTGACGCATGCGTTGCTTTTTTATCGTATGACGTAATTCGATTTAGGTTTTACTAACGTTTAACTTGTAAGTTGTTTGAATAATATTTTGTTTATATAAATATAAGAAATAAATGGTCATGAATTGTTTTCGTGTGTAATCTACATATTTATTAATAATCAAAAAGTTGGGCATCAATTTAAAGAAATGTTAACCCTTTTACGACTGCGTGACATGCTACTCGATTTTACAATTTCATTGGAATGCTGTTATTAAGTTTTTCTTCTAACTATAGGTCTGCTTTCTCGAAGATTGTTATTTATGAATGACCAATGTCCTTGTTAGAAGATATAAGACTGACCATCGAAGTAATTTAAACTCCTTTTTCTATTTGATATTGTTTTTTCTCTGACGTATAAAATGTTGTACAAGAATAAATTGTATATAGCCGCTTGTGTGAAGCTAGGTCATAACTTACTCGAAAATAATTTTTTTCACTTGCTTTTATGTCATTAGTATACCCGGAATTAGCTTTTCACGATTACACATCGACATTAACTTTTATGTCATTAAGATTTCGTAAAACAAAACATTTATAAGAGTAGCTATTCTGACCATTAATTCGCTGGAACTGCAAAGGCAGAATTGATTGGCTGGAGAACTACAATTCCAAAAAATAACTCGCTAAAGAGCGCAGCAATTGAGGAAATAGCTCCGATCCATCCCACAGATAAAATAAATTTAAAAAAAATATTCAAGATGGGCGGGGATATTAGCAAATTAATTTCACATTTGTAGTTCCGGCGAGTTTATTCCGGAAATGCAGTTCTCCAGTGAATTTATTCCGCTATTGCAGTTCCTGCGAATTTTTGTCAGAATACCTAATCTAAAAAAGCAAATATAAAAAAATCCTAAATATTCTGTTCTTTTAAAACTTAATGATAACAAAGTTGATCTGTTGTTTTTTATCCTTAAAAAGTTAATTCCGGAAATGCTAATGACATAGAAGGTAATATTACTGAATTATTGTACGAAAATAGTATTCTTTAAATAATTAAATCCTGACACCAACTAATATATATTGGGTATTTTGATTAATACTTATCTACTGTCAAATTAATAACTAAGTTGTTTATAAGTGTTAGATAAAAAAACCTTTTTTTCATTCAAAAAAAACTATCACTTCTTATGAAAAGCCCTATACTAGTACACTTAAAGTGTAAATACCTGTAATCATTCTCATATCTATTTCATTTCGTCATACATTTATATTTAGGGGAGACCGTAGCAAGTTGAAATACGGAATAAGTTGGATCATTGGGTTTTTCTCAAAAACTATAAGGATGATTAACTTTTGTGTATGAATAAAATGTTTTCTCTTTATATCTGCACTTGTCTGCAAAATTTCTTTGAATTTGGACTTGTGTTGCAGCAGCAAAAAACGTGTAAAAAGTAAGAAATTGCTCTCCTACATTTGCTAAAAAGCGTATTTACTTGTTACTCAAGTATAAAAAATTAAACGTTTATAAATACCATTTTTAATTAATTTTATGCCTAATAATAAAAATATTATTAAAGATAAAGATGTATATTATATATTTCATAAATTCAATTGTTGCTAATGTTTATACTTTCTATAACGAAATTCTTTGATCAAAACATGTAACAACGTGCTCCAGTTTCCCCTATGTACCTAAAAGTATAACCAAACATCACGCAAATATACAGTGTTCTGTTGTATATTTTTCAGTTAAGTGTAGACAAAATAATGAAAACTTTTTAATAATGTACAAATTCAATAGCCAGTGTAAATTCGGAAAAAGCCCGTGTTGTACGTTAGATTTTCAAACCGTACTCAACCATCTGTGATTACTTGATTGGAACTCTATTTATAACTATAAATCTATTCTAGGAAAGAAAACCGCTCAGGTATAAATAAATATTGCTTTTAAATGAAGAAATACTTTTTTAATAACTTTTAATAGATGTACTCATATGTTCAAGGATACCGAAGTGCTTTCTGCGGAACCATTAGATAAATTAGGTAATCTTGAACTAGTGAAGAGGGTTTTTCACTATGATAACGCGTTGTTCTTTTGTGTAGCTCTCCATATTTAATAATCGGAACAATCATAGATGACAGCTGTCAAATTTTAGAACTGCCGCTTGCCCAGATAAAATGGCACCAAATTTAAATCGGGCACTCTAATTGGGACACCTTATACAAAAAGGGGCCCAGAACTACTCGACCGGACGTATATCTGACGATTGTGTTTGAAAAGAATGACTATGTTAGAAAGTATCAACCCTAAGTTAAGTTTGAATTTTGACGCTGCCATTTTGTTCAGTACTTGTTTGGCAGCCATTATAGGTTAAGGCTATTAGCGAATTTGTTAACATGAAACAAGTTGGTTTTCGTTATGTGATACAATACTTTCATTTGAATACCCCTAAGTCCAACTAATAGCAAAGTGGAGCTACATTCTACTCCAGAGGAATGTGCTCCTTCGTTTTCAACAGTAAAATATTGTGTTGCAGAGTTCGAGCTGTCAGAATCAAGGGTTTGGCAAAGTTTTAAAGCAATAAAGTCGAGTTTTGGCGTCAATGAAACATAGGTCCATCACTACACATCCGAAACGAAAGAAAAGGCAAAACAATGGACAGAAAAAGGAGAATCGGCTCCAAGAAGAAAGGAAAAGACAGTTTCTTCTGTAGGCATCAGTTTTTTTGGAGTGTGCATGAAATATTTTTTATTGAGTATCTTCATTCTTCAGAAAGGAAAAACAATCAACTCGGAGTATTAGGCGAATTTATTGTAGCGTTTGAGTTATGAAATCAAGAAAAAAGGCCGCAATTGGCGGAAAAAAAGTTTTGCATCATCAAGACAAAGTACCAGTTCACACATCCGCTATCGCGATAACTAAAATAAAGTTTTGAAGAGCTCGACGATTCTCACTATAAACAGGGTATCGAAAACTTTTGAACATCGCTGGGAAAAGAGTATAGAGCTTAAAAGAGATTTTGTAGAAAAATAAAGATATGTTTCCCGAATATTTTGTGTTTTCTCTCTTAGGTCGTGTAGTTCTGAGACCACCCTCGTAAATTAACCTATAGTTCATTATTTAATGCACAACCCTGTTTCAAAGGATTTTTTATTTAGTTTTATAATAATGTATTTTTAAATTGATAGTTTATCTTCAAAAAATATTTTTTCTCCACAAAAACAACTAAATTATCCTATTTAGTATTTGTTAAAATTGAATAATTTATGTTGCTAATCTGTTAAAGGGGGATTTTTAAGTTATTGTTGAGTTTGTAGTTAATTAACCTCAATTTGGTATTTTTCAATAGTACCGTTATACTTATAAATTGTTACTATGGATTTTATTATAAATTATACCAAGTTTATTGTTTTTTTTTAATTGAATACTATTTTAAGAAATGTTTTATCCCGAAAACGATGAAATTGTATATCATTATTTAAAAAAAAAATCTTTCATAAAAAATACAATATAATTATAAAAATATACTTTGAAAAGCAATTATTTTAAAGCAAAAACTTAAAATTCTAAAAACTGATTAAAAAATTCATACAATTATAAAATCACTTTTAAAATTTGTAAAATTGCTTAAAATATATTTTTGTATTGCTTATATTGAATTTTAAAACTTAAATTATGGAATAAGAATTTAATGTCAAGACAACAATGTCGATTAAAATTATGGAAAAATTGCTTAACCACAAAAAAACTATAACTAACTAATGAACCTAATGAAAAATAATTAAAAACATGTCAGCCGACGAAAAATCATCGCCGGCCGGCTAGACCCCCTAAATTAGCCTGTGGCTATCCGGCTAAAGCAATTTTTTTAGTCAGCTGATGGCTAGCCGATTGGCGGTTAACTGGCGGCTAAATTGTAAAATGTTTTTTTTCTCGGAAATACATATTTGGATGTGCTAGGCGGGATCAATTGTGTGGGATCAATTGTGTATGTAATCAATTGTGCATAATTGCACGGGATCAAATGTGCGGGATCAATTGTGCGGGATCTATTGTACGGGATCAATAGTGCGAAATCAATGGGAATGGGATCAATTGTAGTATTGGATACATTATGCGGGATTGATTGTGCGGGATCAATTGTGTGGGATCAATTTTGCGGGATCAATTGAGCGTGATCAATTGTGTGCGATCAATTGTGAGAAAACAGTTGTGCAGGAACATTTGTGGGGGTCAATTATAAATGAGATTAATTGTAGCATGAAATTTGTACGGGATAAGTTGTGCGGGATCAATTGTGTATGAGATCAATTGTGCATGAGATCAATTGAAGTATGGGATCAATTGTGCGGGAAAAATTGTGCGGGATCAATTGTGTAGGATCTATTGTACGGGTTCAATTGTGCGGGATCAATTGTGAGGGATCAATTGTGCGGGATCAATTGTATAGGATCTATTGTACGGGATCAATAGTGGGGATCAATTGGGTATGGGATCAATTGTGCATAGGATCAATTGCAGTATGGGATCAATTATGAGTGATCAATTGTGCGGGATCAATTTTGTGAGATGAATTTTGCGGGATCAATTGTTCGGGATCTATTGATCTATGAAAATATTACTTTATACATCATATATATAATTTTTTTTTTATTTTATTTACTATAAAATATATTTTATTTCTTACATTTATCGATAAAATCAACGGAATCAATAGTGCGGGATCAATTGTGTGGGATCAATTGTGAGAAATCAGTTGTGCAGGAACATTTGTGGATGTCAATTATAAATGGGATCAATTGTAGCATGAAATTTGTACGGGATCAGTTGTGCGGGATCAATTGTGTATGGGATCAATTGTGCATGAGATCAATTGTAGTATGAGATCAATTGTGCGGGATCAATTGTAAGGGATCAATTGTGCAGAATCTTTTGTTCGGGATCAACTGTGGGGGATCAATTATGCGGGACCAATTGTGTAGGATCAATTTTGTGGGATCATTTTTGCTACATACTTTCAGTCGGGAAGAATTTGAATTTCGATTGGATCATCCACCAACACTTTTTCTCTATTTTTGTTTGTGTATCTCAAATTCAAATAAATATTATATTATAAATTTAAATATATGAAGATTAGAAATAAATCTTTTGGTATTACTGGAAATCAAAACCAACCCACCCCCGTCCATCCAGATAAATTCCTGCATATGGCCTTGATACGGACTGAAAATATCAAAGAACATAAAACATATCATTTAAAAATGTACAAAATTCATAAAATATGTAGAGTATGTATTTGTACAATGTAAAAGTTTCAAAACAAACTAAAAGTCATTGCGCAAACTATATTGGTTTTCTTTCGTGTGTATGGTAATTTCGCTAAATGTACGTTTAAGAGAAAATTAAAACTTTTCCGCGTTAAGTATAGACCATGGAATATATACTTTTCCAAGTGTTTTGAAATGCATTGCATTTCCGTTGGAATTTATTGAACATATAAATAGATCCAAATCCGGGTTTAAGAGTACAGTTTCAATTGACACCCTCGCCTATCCGCTTCTCGAAATTCAAAGAAAAGTGAAAGAAAATGTACGTGATACTATCGGTAACGCAGCAAATGATGAAAACCACAGGACTCTTGTTCCACTATACGGAAAGCTTATGGTACAAATGCTATGCGGTGTTTTGGTTCCTGGGACTCTGTTTCATGCTTCTGCCAATGGTGAGCACTAACTAATACCTTGAGTGTATTTTGTTTATCCACATGATTTTATATTCTCTAGGGAAAGTATATGTATGTGAATATTTTGGACGTGGTTAAAGCCACCGATGTGTTTATCCAAATCGCAGCCGAGCTGATGATGGCAATCAAAGTAGTTGTGTTTGTTTTAAATAGACGTCTTGTCTCTAAATTGCTTTTTAGTCTCCAGAACTACGTGGACCGAAGTAATTATTTGATATAGTTAATCCTGATTTATAAGATATATTTTAGAATTTCCATATTAAGTGAATCTTCTGGGCAAAAGTAAATACAGCCTTGAAGCGGATGCGCTGACTATTCTTATTATCAAGATCAACACAACTGTCATCATTCTAGCTGTAATCGTTCATAACGGAGGACCTCTAGTTCAAATCATCTATCACTACTGGAAGGGAACACTAACGCCTGATACGTGGAAGCACCCATTCAATGGAATGTTCGTACTCCTATATATCAATAAAACAAGATTATTCAATAATTTAGAAACAGTTACGAGTGGGACGATATGTCTTCGACGGGATATCCACTTACGTACTTATTGCAACTAGCATATAACGGTTTTATTGCTTCTTACTTCATTGCGATCGACACGTTTTTTCTGGGCACCTGCCTGCACGTTATGGCTGCTGTTAAAGAACTACAGACGCAGATCATTGAGTTGGATCATAAAAGCGAGTTTAGGTGAATGGAATGGAAATATTTAAGAATTCTAAAAATTAAAACTGTTTTTTCTTGCAGTATCCACCAATTTAAGGGATCAAAAAACACTCCAGCAGTTCTTCGAGTTAAAATGCGGGATTGTATCCTACGACACAATGAGATTATTGGGTTGTGTAATTTGTTTTCTATGTAATTCTTAGTAATTAATTCAATTTGTTTACAGATTTATAGATTTGATACGTGACATATCTAGTGGAATGATATTTACACAGTTCTTTGGAGCTATTTTCGTACTCTCTACACTGGCATTTCAGGCGCAAATGGTAGAGTTATAAAATCAAGATTTAGCAAAATCACAAATCTAAAACAAAACAAATAAAATCAGAGTGGCTCCAGTGGTCAAATGCTCGTCTACATTGGACCGGGTGTTGCAATCCTCGGTGAACTATTCATTTACTGCTACTTTGGGCACAATTTAATAGCCCGAGTGGAACTCATCGCAGATACAGTGTCCCAATCAAATTGGTATACCTATCCAGTGGACTTGCAGCGGTCCGTTTTAATGATACTGATGCGCTCGCAAAAACAAAAATTTCTCGACGGAATGCATTTTGTCAATTGCTCGTTTCAAAGTTTTGTAACGGTGAATATGTTTTGAAATGAATGACTGCGAATGATCTTATACAATTTCTTAATAGGTTCTGCGAATTGTGGGATCCATTGTGGCGCTGTTTGAAAGTATTCGCGATGCCGAGTAAAAGTATAGTTTTGCAATGTTTGAAGTATAATTATTATATACGTTAGAAAATTAGAAAAACGTTGCAACATAAAAAACGATTTAACATAACGTCTTGAATTTTGTTTTGAAAATAGGCGGGTCAAAACCAAACAAATTATCAAACTGCACAAATATTGCGTTAGTGTGTGTGTGAACCGTACCGTGTACGCATTGACTACTAAACATCTAACAAAATATATAGGTAAAATATGAAAGTTTAATAATCAAAGCTTTTGTAAGAAGCTTAAAGCTTTATGACAACTCTTAA
>JAAAKO020075936.1:0-23320 GCA_010015015.2 Bolitophila cinerea | reverse complement strand
AAATTGCATGAAAATAATTAAAAATGGAATGAAATCAATAAAATTAGAATGAAAATTTTGAACAACGAAAGTCGCGTTGAATTTAGTTAGAAATAACATTAATTATATTACATTTTAAAGACATTTCTTAATTCAAGATCCTATTATTTCCATTAAAATAATAGTTATTATTTAAATAAAATTTCAACAGAAAATATATTTTTGTATTTATATTTTTTTGTTTCCCTTTTTTCTCCCTTTTCATTGAAAAAAATCTCCTTCCTTTTATATCTATTTTTTTTAAACGTATTTAATATAGATTTAGGAGGAAGGGGTAAATAGTTTATGCTAAAACAAATGAAAAGGACTAGCGTATACACTATATTACAGCCTTATAAATTCTGGGACGTGAGCTCCATGGCCAAAATGTTCAATTTCATAACTAATGTTTGAATTGCCAAAAAAGATATGGCATTCAACTGGAGCCAACCTTGCCCAAAAAAGGGTGGTCCACGATCCTTACTAAGTATAAGGCTGTATATGTTATTATTGTATATGTTATTATATGTTTTCAAAAATTTTGGCATACAAAATACTTATATTAATTTACGGAACACTCCTAAATACTCTTCTCTTTATTTGTACATAGACATGACGCCATTTTTCCAAATGATTATAAATAACTTTCAGTTCGGAAACGAAATAAATTATAAAAAAATGATGTTTATTGGATTTAATACAAAAAAATCTGGTTATCTATCTAGAAATCGTATTCCCATTTAACACTTTCGTGGCCCACCAGTGGGTTAAGGACCACAGTATGGGTCTCTAATCCTAAAACCAAAACTGCAGTAAATGAATTTTAGGTTCTCACAATCATTGTATACACATCCAATGTAATGTTTTTGGTAAAAGTTCCGAATTTTTCTTCAACCGCCCTTCGGACCTATACTAGCCTTGGTTACTCTCTCCAGCTAAGTTAATCTGTTAAGAGAACAGATAAACTATCAACTACTTCAGAAGAGATAGTATTCCACCATGAGATCATTCTTGCGTTAATGATACTGACTAAGACAAATGTACGGTACAAGTTGTCAGATCATATCGGATCGTCTGATTGTGGCTTTCGTAATATTGTATTCATCTCAAAAACTTCAAATTTAAACCAAATTCTCTAAAATAAAATGATAATTTAAGTAATAATGTTGTTCACAGATAAAAAAGTACTGTCAGTTTTTACATTATTTACATTTTTTTTTTTTTTATTTATTAATACTAAATTTATAATAGTTTATTTTTAAGGAAAAAAATATGAAAATTTTGAAACACGGAACTATAATAAAGTGCGTACTATAGTTCTCAAAACCCATTTGTTTTAAAACCCCACGATACTCGAAATTCATGCTTCTCAAAAACCACACTTCTCGAAGCCACCGATCGTTACAAATTGATTTAAAATGCAATTATTTGTTTGACTCTGTATAAACCCAAGTTTATGGAATATTGATATCCAAAAATACGTGCGTAGAGCTTGGTGCTTAGAGTTCTCAAGCGTCCCGGAAAACCAGGATTGTCCAGGATTTGGGCCTTATTTGGAGATTTCAGAAATTGTTTAGAAATTCGAAACTTCGAAAACCAAAAAGGAATATTTTTTGTCTTTCACTTGTTTTTTGATACCAAATATAATAATAGCAAAAAACAAGTGAAAGACAATTTAGTATAAATACAATTACAACCATAAATCTACATGAAACTAAAAGTATTATTAAAAAGTTATTTACCAGGGAACGGAAAGTAATAGAAGCTCAGGCAATATAGCTCAAAAAGTATTATTTCCATTCAAACGGGCATAACGCATGTCCATTTCATACAAACCTATGGGTTTTATTTAAATGTTATACAGATATTAGGTCAATGGGATTTATGTCCGTATGCCATGGATTTTATGTCTGTTTTAGGGCTTTATGTACTTTTTGTTTCGGGGGCTTTATGTCATCCCACCCACAAATGTACCGTGTTGGTAACAATTTTTTTTCTTGGAAACAAATTTATTTTATATTTTGGGTAAAAGGCTAGATTTTATTTAACCCTTTACATACTAAATTGTCCCGGATTTGATTGGAAGAAACTTGAAAACTTATATCAACTTGACCTTTGCGTTTTGAACAAAACAACTAATTAAAAAAAAACAATATAGGGGGTGTATCAGTTTTGACTTTGACAGTATTCTAGAAGTGTGGGTTTCGAGATGTGAAGAGTTTCGAGGTGTGAGAGGTTTCGAGATGTGGGGGTTTCGAGAAATGTGGGTTTCAAGAAGTGTTGGTTTTTAGAAGCGTGGATTTTGAGAAGCGTGGAGTCGAGAAAAGTAAAATGATGTTTTGATATACTAAATAACCACATACGATCCTCTCAGAGCACATTTGAGCTACTAACTACTAAATCTTCAGCCAAGTACATACATGCGGTTCTCTCTATGTTCTACTAGAAAATGTAGAAAATTTTCGTCAAAAAAGACGTAGTTTGAGACACTGCAATTTATGTAATAAGAACTACATCCAAATGAGGCAGTCCATAGCCCATAGTTTTTTGGAGCTAATTTCATATATAAATTAAAAGTGTATACATAATATGCGCATATTTTAAGTGTAATATCATATAATTATAATGTGCAGCATAAAACTAACTCGTTAAGTAAATTAACAATTATAAATTAATTGGATAAACGTTACATGTGTACTGTTTACAATTCGCTTGTAAAATTCAAACTATACAAAATCGACCGACGGAAAGCCATAATTTATATACATACATGAACATACTCCCCCATATGTCCTAAATACTGCCAACTCAACTATATACAAAACATAAACCAAACACGAAAAAAAAATACAATCGGGTGATTAGCATTTTTACCTGCAATTGCGATGGAGTTCCGTTACAGTTTACCTTCCGAAAGGGTTGCATAAATTATGGATAATAAATGCTTTTGCCCACTTTGGCACATACACTCTCAAATAATTGCTGGCAAAATAAGATGTGCGTGCAGGTGCAGCTGAAAAATTGCAATCATGCAAATTCTATCGCCATGCGCAAAGGAAGGCAAACGCTAAAATTTTAGGTTATGGGTACTTTTAGTATATATTCTGTATCTATATAGTTTATATAATTATATTTATACAGCATATCCGTCCAATATATATTATATATACATTATGTATTATGTAAAATGTATTTTATAAACATTTATGTATTATGTATTTTATGTATGCATAGATTAAAAAATAACATAATCGAAATGTTTGTATGTACATAATTTTCATTGTACATAAAATGAACATACATTCTTGTGCCGGAAATTTGAAAGTAGCCTAAGTCAGTATCGATTTTCTTTCAGATAACTGTATATATTAAGTAAGTAAGCAAATCTAAAAAATATTATAATCTAAATTTAATAAGACCACTTTCAAAGCATTAAAATATTTAATATATAAAAGAAAAAAAAATATGGAAGATAACTCTCCTAAACTGACCGTTATTTTCAAATAAATTGTGCCATTGTCATCATTATATTTAACAAATACATAAAAAAAACTAAAAATACAAATTAAAAGAAGACTAAATTTTTTTAAATAACAGTAAAAAATTTTAAAATTAAAAAAATACTAAATAAAATAAAATGTAATCCGGACTAAAAAAAACAAGACAAGCTCACTACAATAGAAAACCAACCACAATGGCTCAGATTGAGCATATATTTGTAAAAATCTTACAAACATTTAGGATTAGATTAAAGATAGAGCGATTCGAGAAAATGCATCACGGGATAGACATTAAAATCAAAATGGCTGGCAACGTCATCAAATGCTTCCGACATACGATATAATGGCTCAGCAAGTCCATTATTAGCTATATGCCTCTCAAACGCTGGAAAACCTGTGAACGAGTTGTTCTAAAAGGAACATTGACATCTAAAAGGTCCAACAAATTGGGAGAATGATTTTTTCATTGCAGAAACGCTCATTGCAGAGACCCATTTCTGCAATCATTGCTGCCTAGTCAGACGGAGCAATATGGAATGCATTGCTGCAATGGCTTTCTGCAATGAAATCTTGAATTTAGGAAAGAACGCAAAATGGACATTTTCTTTAATCCGTCTAACGGAATCAGAGAACCGGCCACGTCTGGCCAGAGCTTCTGAGTGCACGAGAATCAACGCCAGCTATTTTTTTAAACATGCTCTGATCGATCCCGCTTGCTTGGACAGGCACAGCGTCAAGCTGTAAACGGGGCGGCAGATCTCTAATAATATATCTCTAATTATAATAATAAGTATCGAAGAAAAACCTTTTATTAATTTACAAGAACTCTAGGGTTGTTGGTTCTACAATAATTTAAACTATGCATACACTCTCTCATTCACACCTTAATACTAAACTAATTTCTACACTTTGCGCTGGAAGTGGATGTTGCATCGCCAATGGTACAGCACGCAAGAGAGGATCCGGAGAACGAAACTGGTTTTATTCATATCTCAGATTCTCACAACAACGGCTACATATAGATCGACAAGATTATTTTTTTAGTTCTCCTGTAAGCAGGTTTTTTAACTTACCCCGTTGCCGGTTCTTCGGATTATATTCTTTACCGCGACCCTCTATCGGATCGTGGCAATGAAGTTCATAGATTCTCTTTGGCGATTGTGGCCTAGTATCGCTTAAGCTATATTTTGCGGGTCGCTCTTTTCCGTACTTCTCTCTCACGATCACTTCTACTTTTTCTCGTGGCAGTGAACTTCCGGACATCTTTTTGGGTTTGCCCGTTTTGGCAGCGCGAAGACTGTTGCGATGCAATGGGCGTCACGATAACAGGCGAAATCGAATTATTAAAATTAAATTGTGTGTACTCAATTAGAGAGAACGACAACAGAAGATAAATGGAGAAAAATTATAGATGAATTAGAAACGAAACGAACAACCTTGAATTCCTGTAGCGCCTATTTCAATTACAAAGGAACATTCAAACGTCGTATGATGGCTATCATGATTCCAAACTATCGATTCAATGGATCGGAACAATGGAGCAAAGGGATCAGGTTCGTATGGTGGAATTTTCTTAAACTGTTCCAGTACCTTCGGCAAATCGTTGGAAACAAGTTCATTGGATTTACCAACGCACTATACGTTGACAGGCCGCACAATGCTCGTTTTGTCTCGTTGCCGACAAACCATTTCATTTCTGCAATGGTTTTCATTGCCTTTGCAGCACACGCAATGTGAAATTAATTCAAAGACGCCTTTTCATTGCAGAAATCCATTGAATGAAGCATTCAGACGACGCAATCATTTCACATGCAATGGACTTCTTGCAATGAAACCCATTGTCGACAAATAATTTCTGCAATGAATTGCAGCCTAGTTAGACGGTGCAATACAAAAAAATGCTTACACAAAAAATTGCTCACCTTAGAGCGTCAGAAGGACTCTCAATTTTACTAAATATTTTCAAAACATCAGCATACATATAAGGCAGATGAGTACATAAAAACATCAGCCACGTCGTAATAAATAAATTAAAAAATAGCCTACTTGAATGGATACCCTGAGGAACACCAGAACCCTTTTTAAAGAATTCAAAACGTTCACCACAAATCCGATCGTATAGCTTGCGATCTGACAGGTGGGACTAAATCCAATTGAGTATAGATGAGATAATACCTAGTTCTCGAAACTTTAAGCCAAAATAGCTCTGAGGCAATCTGTCTAAAGCTTTTCGAATGTCAGTATACACTACATCCAACTGTGCACCAGACTCAATCAAAACGATAGCTTGGTTCGTAAACTCGACTAGATTCGTAGATGTAGAACGTCCAGCCATGAAACTATGCTGAGATGGTGATATAGATAGATTTTTGATGGTGATATAGATAGATTTTTAAGATCCTGTCTCTCGCAGGCCGCTATGTGTGTCCATTGAACTTCCTCTGATTTGTAGATCACTCCGTTTGGGTGAGCTTTCGTGAACCATTTGATCTCTTGACGAAGTTTGCGACGTCCTTGAGTCTTGATTTCATTATTGCAGTGATTGAAATAAAAGGTGATCCCAGAAATTCTAATCTGCTGTTGTGTAGAGACGGGCATTAACAGAGGTAGTGATCTAATGTCTCGTTTTCCATGTTGCATCCCCTACATAACTGTGAGTCAATGACTAATTCTGTAAAGAAAACAGTGTCTCCTAGATTATTTGTTAGTGTTTTCAACTTACTTAAAAAATGTTAAGCATAAAAATTCTAATTTACTTTCACCTTACTCTATATTAAATAATATAAAATATGACGTTTTTTTAGCATATCCCCTAATGAAGTGATTTCCTAGACATTTTTTTATATTTAGGCTTTCGGAGTACCCCTGTTTTTTCAGTTTGGCTGCATCAGGCACTTATTAACAATTTTGGGCCTCGGGTAAAAAAAGTTGAGGAACCGCTTCGTAAACAAATACATTTTCTAAACCTCGGATTGTTTGATCTTGGGCGTATGATACAACATAATTGCGTGACCACAACCCAAAGCATAAAGTTAATAATTCTTATTTGGACTCAAATATTTGATTACGAAAATTATATGTTTTCCGTAGTTAATGTTCTATAAAGTTCTATGTAGTATAAAGTCAATAAAGTTTAATTTGGCAAATTATGTAAACTTACAAATTGATTACTAAACTTGTAAAATTAAGTACATATTGACTTTACAACTTTATTCAAGTAACTACATAAAAAGTTATGATTAGTTATTAATTACATAATAATGAATCCATGTAAATTTGAAAACTAAATAAATTATTATAATCCTTATATTTGATAATGGAACTATAGAGTCTATAGATAATTGACATATGATGCATTCCACGTGAAATCGCATACGTTTGGAAGTCATGTTTTATTTCTTTGGGTTTTTTATAATCTTACTTTGAAATTGATTTTGAAAAATTATACTTAAAGAACTAACAGAAAGTTTTTTTTAAAATTTGCAATTTTCTAGAAAATAGAATAAACTTTCATAAAAATTTAAAAACTAAAAAAAAAAAAAAAAAAATTCATTAAAATCTATATTTAACACTTCAATATCATAAAAAAACATCCTTTAAAAAATTTAGAGAGTGTTCTTTTTAGATTGCCTCCAATATGTTTTCAAAAAAAAAGTACATGAAAAATAAAAAAAAACTGTTATGTCATATTAAAAACTGAAAAGAGTGTTATTGTTTGCTTGGCTGCAATATTTAAAAAATATATATATATATATATTAAAAAAATAATGACAGTTTGGTACAAACGAGGCATTCGATCAATTGGATGAGAACAGTTGTCCGGGAGTGAATACAAAGTTATATACTGCTGTACAAATACTGCAGATATAATAATAAACGTATTACTTGTTCAAATAAAGTTGTAATAGAAAAACTTAGGCATAACTTTAAAATAAATTATACTTTTCAAAGCTACCGTATTTTGATATATAACTACCTATACACTGTGCCACCTAAGTACATAGTACTCGTACATACACATAATGTTTGTTCATGTACAAGTATACATTGTACATAATGTATAAAAGTTTTAATTTTATTTAAATGGATATATTGTTTGCGATACATATAAAAACATGATATATAAACATTATACATAAGCAACACAACGAAAATTTCATGGGATTTGAGCAATTAATAAAAAAAGTTTTTGTTTGTATAAAGTTAAAATAGTTTAATGATGTTTTTAATAAAATAAGCTTATGAAAATTAAACCAATAAAACTATTCTCTTCGCTTCGTTTAAAAGGTAGACATTGTGATTCAATTGGACACGATAGTCCAGAATGTAATTTTTGTGTAATATTTTGGGAAAGCTTTTTTATATATATATAATTTTTTTTTTTGCAACCTCCTAAAGTAAAAAAAAGTTTTAGAAACGAAAAATGTCCTGACGATAATGCACAGGCGAACTGTGACTTTTAAGTGAATTAACGTCAGAAATATTTTGAGAAAATTGCTAAGGCGGACTTGGAATTAACGTCAACAAAAAACGCATAACTCTCATTTACCCTGAAAAAACAACAACAAAATACACGTAACGAAAATGCACAGTCGCCCTAAGTTCAATTCATTACACTTTTCGCACCTATATTTTATGAAATAGTTGAACTTAGATAGAGACACAAACACAATTGTCCCAGTTAATATACCCACATACGAATAAAATAATAATTCCACATTTGCATCCATTTTGCCATATATGTTGAAGCAAATTATTAAATAAACTTTTATAAATACTCAATTTTACTAATAGCCTTATTGAGTTATTATTATTATATTTTTTTGGTATTCAACATGACCAAAAAAAGCTTTAAAAAATCGTTTTCTTAGCATACAAAAATGTCTAAAGATCGAAAAGCACAATTTTCTGTGTGTTTTACTGACTTTATTTTGTGATATATTCAAAGTAGCTAAAGTTCTTACAATCTATAAGAGCTCAAACTGCGACAATTTAGAAAATTACATACGTATTTGGTATTTCTATTCTACCTGTGTTTGCTAAAATTACTAATTGAGATAGCCTGAACATTTCTAATTAACGATATTCAAAATATCTTAGACAACAAACACATTTTAAGGTCAATAAATATTGTTTCCGTTATATTTATTGATCTTAAAAAGCATTTGACACGGTGAATCACCACCTTATCAATGATAAGTTGAAAAAATTAAATATAGCATATGAATCAATAAAGTTAATAAAAAGTTTTCTGACAAATCGTAAACAAATTGTTTAAATCGATAAAGACAAAAGCAACGTTTTAAATATTGACTAATAAATAAATGCAAATTTAAATTAGGACCAATTTTTGTTGTATTTATAATAATATTGCAGAAAGTCTTCAAAACATCAACATCATATAGATACACTTTATTTAAAAATAAAAATAAATTATGGCTTTATTCAAAAATATAATAAATTGTAAATGTTAAGCAAAAATAATAATATTGAAAAAAAATATAAAAAAACACTAACACAAATGTAATTACAACCACAAATATTCTAAAGCAAACTAATGCCGGTCTTACACTAGTTGAACAAGTGTCCAATTTTGGCATGTCCATCTGTTGCATAAGTTCCAACAAATCGTACCTCTTACACTAGAGCAACAAATCCAGGTTACCATGCGTTGCGCACGTTGAGCAACACGAAATTTTAAAATTGTTGATAAACTCGTTGCTGGCATCTTACACCTATTTAAGTGGGTTGCTCAAAGCGGCCCAATACTTTTACACCTAGTTGAGTAAGTTGCTCAACTCAGGCCGAAGCTCATGCACCTAATTGAGCAATTTGCGCTAGTTGAGACAAAAACGCAGGATTGAACACGATTGAGAGTCGCATTGATGACTGCGTTGCTGGGCTCTTACATCTTATGCGTTGAGCAACTCTTTGAGCAAGTTGTACAATAGATGAAATATTTTTAGACATTTATATACGGTGTTTCTCGTTTAAGTTCAGTTTTCGGGCTAGTATAATCTATTTTTTATTATTATAATATTTAATTATATATTTATAATTAATTCACCATTCGGGCTTGCCTCATATAAGGGCCCTCAAAAAAGTTAAGAATTCAGCATCTGGCACCAAAATACATAGTATATATTATACTGTCATGAATTAATTTTCTTTGTCTCTATATATGTCTACGGTTTAATTTATATTTTATATTATAACTTCAAAATATTGTTTTTTATTTTCATACATGCATGTCGGCAACTCATAAATCTTGTTCAACGCGTAGAGCAACAATGAGCAACAAGCAACATAACCTCTTACACTATTCTTACACTTAATGCCCAACACGTTGATCAACGTGCACAATTGGACACCTCTTACATTAGAGTTTCTCAAGTTGTGCAACAAATTGAACACTTTTTCAACTAGTGTACGTTGGGCAAAAGAAGCACAAAAGTACAACAATACACTTTCAAACACAATTCCCTTCCAATCCCATTAAATAAATTTTAAAAAAAAAACATTTTTTTTATATTTTTTCTTTTTAATGATAGGTAATTTTTTGATGTTCTAAGGGCATGTTTCGGTATATTAGGAGGTAAATCACTGGCCACTCACTCCACAATAGCCAGGAAAAATCCAAGACATACTTGCGTGTAGTAAGCCCTTCGGATGTGGTGCAGTCTTGGTGCAGGTAGCTTAACAGCAAATCCCAGAGTGTCAGGAGTGGAATAATCCACAAAAGAGGTTACATAGTTTTCAGCCATCCTCATCGAGAGAAAAGCCTGACTTTCAACCGATTATGGGCCAAAAAGGTACCACACCCAGCTGCTTTACCATAAGCTCTAAAGCAATCAGGAGTAATCCAAGCCAAAGAATCGTAGATACTATAGTGGTGTCCAATTTAAATACATTTGTATATTAATATCTACTTGATACCTTTTCAAATTTATCTGATAAAATCAGTTACTTTTGTATCTGTTATTTTTTTGTAACTGGAACCTTTTTATATCTGATATTTTCTATATTATGTATTACGTTTGTATTTTTTCATTTATTATCTCATTCTTATCTTTTTAAACTTTTTTGTCTAGTTCATGAATATAATTTACTCTCTTCGCAGTTTCCTTTATCAAAGCTATCTATATAAAATGTCGAACATATTATTTGAAAGATTATAGGCTAGTTAGCATACTCCATCCATATCAAAAGCTTTAGAGCATATTGTAAAAAACAGATGTCTGAGTTTCTGAATAAAAATAACTTCCTATGTGCTTTCCAATCGTGTTTTCTAGCGGAACACAGTACCATGCCTTACAGAAGAATACAGATGATATAACTAAAAATATCGAATTGAAAAGTTCATAAGCTTTGTTACTGCTCCACTTCTAGTAAGCATTCGATACTGTTAACTATACCTTCTTCTGTAAATAAATTGATATCGCATTATAAATTTTCAAACTCTGCTGTAAAGTGGCGCTGTGCATTATTCTCAAGAGACTTAACACCACAAAAATAAATGGTGACAATAAGTCACAACTGGTTTGTGACTTATTTTTAAGTGATTTAACGATACAAAAAATCGTGATAGTAATGCACAGGCGGACTGTGACTTGTTCTCAAGAGACCAAATGCCACGATAATAGAAGAATATGAATATGTTGTTTTTAAATTTTTTAAATATGGCTTTTTTTGTTATTTTAAAACACTAAATTATTTTTCACTGCAACTTGAAAACTAAAACTGTATAAAGAGCATTAAACACACTCATAAACGCACTCATGAAACGCTCTCATAGTCTTCTATATTTTCGTGGCGTTAAGTCTCTTGAGAATAAGTCACAGTCCGCCTGTGCATTATTCTCAGGATTTCCCTGGAGTTAATTCACTTGAGAATAAGTCATCGTCTGCCTGTGCATTATTCTCTGGTTTTTTCCCTGAGAATAAGTTACAGTTCGCCCTGAGTTAGACTTAACGCCACAAAAAATCGTGAGAGTAATGCACAAGCGGACTGTGGCTTATTCTCAAGTGATTTAACGCCACGAAAAATCCTGACAATGAGTCACAGTCCGACTATGAATTACTCTCACGATTTTTTGTGTCGTTAATTATCAATTTCAATTTTTGAAAACATAAAAAACAACAACAAAATACACGGTGACGATAATGCTCAAACACCATGATATTAGGTCTCTTGAGAAAAATTCAACACACTCTCTTGTAAGTCGTATTCTAATCATGTTTCAAGCGTATCTTTCAAAAAGTTTGCAGGTCTTCGTAGCTTGTGGATACATGCCCATTAAATGTCAATTTCAGCTAAGATAAAACTTGTTTTGCGATAACATTTATGGGATATTATGTTCCGCCGATTTTAATATTCTAAAACGTACTTTGAATATATGTACACGTTTTGTTTTCAATCTTCATAAATTCGACCGACTTGGTGAATATAGACTAGACATGCAATTTTAGGTGGCTCACTTATAGAGAGACTACTATAATTAGGATCCTGTGTTTTCCTTAAATTATTTATATCGTCTAAACACCTTCGTATCTATACTCTTCTATTTGATTTCCAAAATCCTCCCGACTTTTGAATATTTCTTTCCATAAACTATAGAAAACGTCTATGGAATTTCCACTTGGAATTCTTTACCACTAATTATATTATAAGTATTGGAGGAATTGAGGCTTTTAAAACTGCTTGTCGAACCTTTTTTAACATTGCCTAATTGATTTTGTAATTGTATGTAACTAATGATTAGGAAGTAATTCTATTACTTGTTTTGAACTAATTTTAATTTTAATTGGTGGTTGTGTTGTGGTGATTGGAAGTTTTGACTCTGTGATAAGACTTTGAATTATTTTTCTATTTTAATTATAAATATAATTGTAAATCGCTGCTACATAAACATTTGTTTTCGCGTTATCTTGTACAATGTATACAGGACAATTTTGTGCTTGTACTTGCTTTTCAAAATGTATATCAGATAATTTGATTACTTTTAAGTATCTGTAGATACAATTTGCACACTAATATTTGATCCTCATTTGACTCACTTGAATAGTCGTTGAAAAGCTCAAAGCACCAATTTAAAAGTCATACACAAAAGGATTCGCACAGTGCTAATGACCTTCTCTCATTTTTAAAGGTGTTTTCTTAATCGACCACAAAAAAACCAAGAGACATTTATTTTAATTTATGATGTTTCAGAAAAACTGCATACAATATAAACTCACTTTTCTCGCTCCACACCAATTCCTCTTCCAGCCCCAAAAACTGAATTTAAAAGCCTATATATATGTATACTGTGTAGGCCTGACCTTTACCAGAGGTACCCAGTATACACCATTTATATATGATATAAAAGCAAAATCAATATCAATTTTAAAGCGACGCGACGCCGCGCCGACGTTGCGAAATAACCCCAAATGAAAGAAACTTTTCTGTATATATCTATATATAAATATATAATATATTATATATAAATTTTATACCTTTTTAGTAGATATTGGTACTGTTTATATAAAAACGAATATAATATTTTATATTTATACACAAAATACAATATACATATAGAAAATAACCAGCTTAGACAGCAATATTTCTTCATTTCAATTTAAATGTATTTTAAATTGTATTCGCGTATCTTTTTGTATAATATATATACTCTCTCTTATGCGCTTCTGCTATTGGGAATAATTCTACTTCGAATATAGACACGACTGAATAATTTATCGCATCCCCAAATAGTGTGCTCTGTTTTTTGTGGCGTTTTGTGATGTTATAAATTTAGAACAACTATAGTTGTATTGCCGGAAACAAACTTATATTATACTACAGTACTCGTACATGAGACGTTTTTCTTTGTTTACGTTTATTAATCGATATTGATGAAAAACGGAAGAAAAGAATGCAATTGTGTATATAGGCATATATTTTTTAAATATTTAGTACATATTTTGTGGTACTATATAACTGTTTATAAATTGAAAAGTACACCTGGTCATTAATTGGATTTATAAATACTAGGAACCAAGAAGGTTATAATGTTGGATTGAAAAACCCGTTTAAATTAAACACTTCCTATACGTTCTCCATTTTTTATGTTTTAAATCGATTGCCCTTAAAACTTCATTCCCATGACCCAGACTGTGCCAAATGTATTTACTTAATTTATCTGTTTCTCCTCGTTTCTCCAATTTAGCTTAGACATAAATATCCCTAAATAGATTATTTGGAAAAACTTTGACATCCTTGCATTGTCACACAGAAACAAAATATAATATTCACTTTTACTGAAAGATTGATTGACTTGCATTTTCTGAGTGTGCACTTACTCTGTTATATTCTCAAATACAATAAAAAACTCTTGACTTAAAAAATAAAAATGTAGCATTTTATTTGAAATGTATTCTATTTATTCTATTAATGTATAACAATATTTAACTATGTTCCATTATTTTCAATTTTGCACTAAATCAAAAGGAAAGATAACATAAGAGATTTAAAAAAAGTGAAAGGATGAAAATAGTGTGAATTTCGAGTTGTTTTAAGTTTAAATTATTTTTTTTATATCCAATATACAGATTTTCTGTTTATTTTAGAATTTCAAAGTTGACCGTATTTTAAGTTTGGAATTTTGTTTTTAATTTGGGGAACAAACGACCTGAAAGTAATTCCCTGAGTTTTTATAGAAAAAAAGAAAAATGTGAATAAAATAAAATATTGATTTGAATTAAAATTTCTGTTTCGATAAAACACCATATTTAACTTATATGCATTCACGGTTCTATGGGTAATATTTCTATTGTGTGCTCATGGTCATTGGTGAACAGAGTTACCCGGATCCCTCGAGATTTTATTTTGAGAATTCTTGAGAAAACCAAATATTTTTTTAGCATAAATTAGGAAAATATATCTATTTTAAAGTTTAATGATTAATTATTGGATTATTATTGGAACTCAGGCTTTTTGTACAAGACAAGCTTGACAGCTTATCCAAAGATTAACCAGCATTTGCGTGACTGCAATTAGTTCCCATTCCTTATCATCCTGCATCAGAAAGGCGATCAAAGTGAAGAAAAGCCTGCGAGGCCACATTTGCTTTTCTTCACTTTGATCGCTCTACATATGAGTTCCGATCAATCTTTTTTTTCGGAATTTCGATTTTCAGAACTTTGATTAACATTAATCACTTGATCAGCTAATGTGTCACATTTTTAACTGATTAAGGTCTTAATCAAACGATTAATTTGCGATTGTATTTCTTCACTTTTAATTACATTTTTAAGTCAGAACGAAATAGTAATAGTAATAGAAATATAAATAGTAATAATTAAATGAATTTACTACGAGCTGAAGAAGGGATGATTTGAGCAAAAAATGCAAAAGTGCAACATTTACCAAAAAAATCAAGGTCAATAAACTGCAGTGATTATCGTCCAATAAATATATTACCCGTAATTTCTAAAGTCCTTGAAATACTTATTAAGGATCAAATAGTTGAATATAGCACATCAAATAACTTATTTTTTGAGTTTCAGACAGGTTTTTGGAACCATCATAGTACAACCAATTTACCTTTAAAGATTAACCATGACATAAATTTACCTCTGGATAGAAAAGAATTAGTGATTTTAGTCTTTCTGACATGATTCTCGTGAAGTATGTGATCAATCCTCTGCCAGATGGTCCCTTTCAAGTATCAAGGAAAAAACCTAAATCAGGCGTGACGGTGTAGACTGTACCGTCATCGTTGAGTGGAATAATATCGACCTGTAAGAGAACCCATTGTTTCTGGACTGGGCGATCTAATATCGTTTTCCTTTTTTGTCTTGGCATCATAATGGCATCATAATGATCTGTCCTGGTTCTCATACTTCACGAAAACCATGTCACCTTTTATGAGGTTCAGATATATGTATCTTAAACCATTTGTTTCTTATCTGTTTTCCAGTTATATAATGGCCAAAGGTTAAATCAAACAAAGTTGGTGACACCTGGTGGAATATTTTTAAGTAACACGTTGGGGAACTGTCAAGTCTATATAAAATACATAGAGTTTTTGATCAAATCATATTAATTTATATCAAATAAATCAATTATTTTTACGAATTACATGCAAATTACATTTTAAATAAAAAAATATTGTATGTTTAGCATCATTTCCGAAAAAGGACCTATCATCAATGATAGGAGTATTTTATCCTCCATAACATAAGCTAATAAAATTATTGTAATTTTTTAAATTAAAATATTGAAAAATAATAAACATAATTTTAAAATTAATAATAAAAACATATTTAAAAATATTTGTACATCTGTGCTAAATATTAATAGCGAAAGTTTTTTTTAAAATGCTAACAAAAATACCATAATAGCGGAGAAAAATAATTAAAAGTATTTCACATACAAATATTTCATACATTAATTTAGCTTTTGACCAAAATGATCCAAATTTTACGAATTTAATTCCAACGTATTTAATTGTCAAAAAAAACGATTTCTGGCTAAGGAATCAACTATTGCAACAGTTACTCAAAAAATATGGCTGCCTCTCTGTGTGTGTTTTTTCTGTTTTCCTGCATCCGTTGGATAACTCGGGTAGCCCAACCTGTAGGTGCGCGGAATTCGAATATCCGATTCCAAGAAGTGTTTCCACTACAAAAAGATCCCGTTGACTCGTTCCGCCTTCTTCCTCTGTAAGATTGCAGAGTTCTTCTTTAAAACCAGTGGAAATAGCCAATCAGAAGGTTTTATGTTGGTTTAAAAAAATAAAAGTTGTTTTAATTTCAAAACACGATTAAAACGAGTGAAAAATATGGCCAGTACAACGGCCATTTATTATTTTTTAAAAGGACATTGTATTACTTGCGTGCTGAGCTTCATAGGTTTGAAAATATAAATGTATTAGTTTATGTATATTGTATATTGTATATACTCGTAAAATAGTGATGGAATCGGATTTATGTGTGTTGTACAATAATGTACAATAATGCAAACTGATATCAAACACGAAATTGAAAAGAATATTTGAACATTATACATATACAACATGAAAACTCTTGCTAGATATATATAAACCGTCCACCACTATATATACTAGTATATATATATATATATATGATGAAATACATATATATTAATATAACTACATACATACTCGAAAAATATACCTTTAACATATAATTCTATAATACAATCTGTTGATTTCCTTTGCGATGATGTGACCATTTCGAATGACGACGCCAACGACGACGCCGACGACGACGGACGTGGTGACGGCTAACGACGCACGCGACGCCACGTAAGCCGATCAACCCAGAAACGTGCTCATTTAGAGCACATATATATACTATATATATTTTGTTTGTGCTAATTTGTCGAACCTTGATCTCTTAAATGGCTTTTCAACATTACCCTTATTTAAGGGCTAATTTCCAAACAGTGATTATACAATATAACTAAAATGAACAAATACATTATATAAAATAAGACAAACCGCAGAAGGACCACACATCTGGAAATGACACAGATTATATATATTTATATATAAATATATACAGTATACATAAACGTATATACTTAATACAACAATGCCACTTCGAAAGTTTGTGTGGGTCAAAATATAATAGAAGGAACTTACCATACAACTTACCAGACAATACAAAGTTTTCCAAACTGCGATAACGAACATATTCTATAGTCGAATAATATGTGGAGAATTTGCAGGATGTATAGGGCCGTTTGACAGGACTATTTCTAATGTATTATGTATATTGTACTTGTACTCCTTGTTCCTGTGTATCCGGGAATTCAATTTAAATTATGCTGTTGTGTATTTTAGGCTGCTTATCATATTTATAGTTTTGTTAAAGGCTTTTCAAAGTTAAACTTTGACATAATACTTTAACATTTCATTTAATATGGAAGAATAGACTCATCATAAATAAGCGAAACGATGTAATTTAGTAGTTAGTAGAATTCCTTAGAAAACGATTCCTTGTAACTTGTAACTCTAAAAATATGTGTGGCATTGGAATAAAATAATAATAATATACTACGTAAGAAAATAATATGCATTACGGTTTGATCAGGATATTATGTGGACGATAATATTAGCTTTTAGCTAGTGTCAGTGATGAGACACGAGTGATTGTTGACGATTCGACAGGCTGAGCTACATTTCCATTTTCTATTAGAACCATCCATGGATATTCCAAAAACCAGGACTTCAGACTAAAGTTTTGTAGTTGATTAAGTTACTTAATTATCATTGATCGCATTACACATCAGATTCTTCATCACTCCAAGGTTTACCCTGATGTAGATATGTAGAAAAGAAGTGAAACCAATCATACTCTAGTAATGATGTAAATAATATTATATACAGAGTTTAATGGATAATTACCCCAGCTAGACCTGCTGTTAGGATTCGAGAAATTTACAATTTATTTACTTTTTAAATATGAATCTTGTGAACCAAAAATGATATGTATAACTTTTATACCATATAAGCGGTTTATAGTTTAGTTTTTGATGTTCATATGATATACTTGTCATATTAAATTATTAGACATTGGCCAAATTGTAGTGAGTATGTTGAAATTGTTGTTTTTGATATTCTCTGTTTTTATTGCCATTATACCAAATTATACCAAAAAGTACTGGGTCAAGTTTTTATTGTATAGATGCCATCCGGACCTTCCGCTTTGTATACGGCCTAAAGAAGGCTAAGGCCTATTTGATTCTATTATTTTTGTTACAAAGAAGGAGTCTAAGCCCCAGTTTGGAACAGACTCCGCACATTGTATGCTGTTGTGTTGAGTATGGTCGTTAAAAGCACAGTTATGAAAATGTGTACTAGGTTGATTAGCAATCACAGGATTACATCATCTTTTCCAAAGAAGAAGGTACACACCTTCCTTGGGTTTGGTAGTTTGATTGTCTCCGCGACCTTGAGCTTGCAGTTATCCCACAAGTCGGTCCACAAGGGCAAATTTTCTTCTATATATTTTTTTGTCCTTTCGTTGGCGGAGATAAGTCGAATGGACCTATTTATGATACCGGATATCTCTAAAGTTGGCATGGAGGATTCTACACGCTTGTCTCTACGATTTCTTTCAGAAAGTGCTTACGTATAAGCTTCGTCTGTTTAAATGTAAGAGGATGAAGACTCTCAACCTCATTTGTTAAAACACTTTTGCTAATCTTATTGAACGATTTCTTTGAAACGTCAATACACGTTTCGGTTTCGGGTGAGCTTGTTCGTCTGATCTTTTCGTTTCCACAAATGCGGCTATGGCTTGTTGAGGTGTAGCTTTCGTCAGTTTTTAAAGGTTTTGCGGCGATCGCCACTGTTTATTTTTAGTTTCAGCCAAATCCGTTCTCTCTCTCCTTGCCTCCAGTGCCTGTTTGCTTCTCCGGTACATCCTTTTTGTTTTGTTACCTTTTTCTTGTGCTATATTACGACCACTTATAGCGGGATTCGTAAAAACACATTTTTTGACCATATTGTTTTCGTTTCTGTTACCAAGAATGTGGGGCTTATGGATATACCCTGGTGTCATCTCGTGGGTTCAGCGGCGTTAATTGTAGCTAAAACCACAGCTAACACCACTTTTGTCACTCTTAGCTCTTAGTGCCGTTTGATGGTCCCGGTATAGTTTCAGCTGGGTTGTCGTTGTTAAATTTAGGAGAGTTTTTTGTTGGTTTTGATTTTAGTCCATGTAGTCTCACGAGTACAGGGCTAATGAAAGGCCACTGTGACAGAGACCCTTTCATCGACAGTAAGGCTGAATATTAACGGCCTTGACCATGGTAAACTAGACTCCCATTGAGATGTACGGAAAACCATGCTTCTGAATGAGATGTTCCCGCTTTATCAACTTAGTCGCATTTCTTGAGGTCATCAGATGTCAGACCCCATAGTAAACGAGGATTTACCCAACTAGAATAATTCATTCGAAATTGAAAAAGTTACTCCCCATTCAACCCTAAATAATAACTTCATCACGACTAGAGTCGACTAATGTCTCTAAAATAATGCACATTTAATTTTCCACAACTATACCTACGGCTACGGGTCCAGTATGTCATGGGTGACCCTGACCGTTACCGAGTTTGGTTCGTATGTGTACTTAAGCCTCCTCACTGACGTCAAATTAGACGTAGAGCATTTTAATGAGGTTATATAATAAAAAAACTTTTTATATATAAAATATCACATTTTTTGGTAAAGAATAAAGTTTTCTATATAAAAAATCTAGTAATATTTTTCTCTACCTTTTTTAGTAGAAATTTAATTAAAATTATAGTAAATATATAATCCTATTGAGATTTAATATTTACCTTTCTTTGTAGAAACAAATACACATTTTTGTAAATAAGCTAGAGAAATAAATATAGTTAGGATTTTACTCAGAAAACAATTTTTTTAATGTTTAAATTTTAAAATTTTAATAATTACTATTTTGTTCATAACTTATATTTATATATACTTTATATTAAACATCTCAAACTACTGGATTATCAGAACATTTCAAAATACTGGATTATCAGAAAAGATTATATTAAACATAAAATTATAGATTTGTTTTTTTTTTAATTTAGAACATTTATCGTAAGACTGTATATTAGTGCGTGTCTCCTCTATACTTGAAAATAAAATCCCGACAAAGTCATGATGACTCTGAAATAAAAGCTTACTCTGCTTTACATAGTAAACTAAGACCAACACCGATTGGATTTATTTATCTGACATTATCGTAGTTGACCGACCCGACATATAACCGTCTTGATTTATCGATATAGCTCTTCTTAATTGACCAGTCATCACATCACAGGCTATTGTCTCAAAAGGTTTAGCTATAGTAGGCAAAATACCCCTCTGTAGTTTTTAATATCACACTTCTGGATCCATTTTTGAAAATGGGTCTGATATAAGACGTCTTCCAACGATCTGGAAATATACCGGATGAAAACGAGAGCCCTGCACATTTCTTCAAAAACAAAGGTGGAATCTCGTCAGGACCTCTGCCTCTATTCACATTACTGCTCAAAGATGCATTTAAGACATTACTGCGAGTAAATGACATATAATCCAATTCAACGCTTTCATAAACTACAAAAGGGTAATCTGAGTAGCGGTCGAATTGAACAGGAGGGTTAAAGGGTTAAACAAACTGTAGTATTTATTTAACTAATCAAAATTTAAACGCTTGAAATCAAACACCTTTGCAGGTGGTCTGGGTCTTGTGACGCTCCATTCTGTGTAGGCGTTGTTTTAATCTGCAGTGTCTTGTGAGGATTCCGCAGACTATACCTAAATCTTTTCGCCCAAGTTTGAGCGCGGATTTGGTTTTTGGGGCACATGGTTTCTTTGGAAACAGTTTGGAGACTCTACATTCTGTTCTAAAGTTCCAGTGGGTTGCCTGTCGAGACACAATTAAGACCCTAATCCATCTTTTGCTGAGGGTTGTTGATATTTCGAGGGAAGGTTCCGGTTCATTGAATAGAGTATCGCAACCGTTTTTGGCTAGGGTGTCAACGTTCTCGTTGCCGGGGATTCCAGAGTGGCCTGGGATCTAAATCCAACTCACGATATTGTGTAGTCATAGATTTTTAAACTTATTCCAGCAATTATTCTAGAAGTAAATCTGTAAGCGCCTAAAGCTTGAATGGCAACCTGGCTATCAAAGCAAATATAGAAACGATTTTACCTACAATTTGAGAGAGCGATTTCTCTGGCGCATGCTAGGATATTAAAAAAATTCTTTCTGGAATACCGAAGCATACCGAGAACTAGTGCGAAAGAGATCTTGATTAGCGGGTACTAGCCCGGAGTATTTCGGCACCAGAGTTACATAATTGGAGGGAGCCATCAATGTACCAAATATCTCCGTCCGCAGGTGGGAGTGTACCCCTGACCAGATTCCAATCTTCTCTGGTGGGATTTATGACTACAAATTTTCTATGAAAACAGAACTTTTGGAGTGAGATAGTCCGACGGCATGTTGAAATCCTGTCTGGCTGAGATAGTGTCATTCCATAAAAAGGAGTGACCTATAGGAAAGAGTTTTCAGCAGCCCTTCAGATAGAGCCTATAGGCCGCCAACCTGGCCTCTGATTCTATAAAGATATGAAGCGATGGCAGATTAAAAAGTACCTCCGGAGTGGCAGTAGGACTTGTTCTTCATTGCACTAGGTATGCTAATGCAAACAAGCCGCTGGAATCTCTCAAGTAGTGTCATGACTGTAAATTTTCGTGTTCTGGGCCACCATATAACGGCCGCATATGACACGAGCGGCTTAATTATGGCCGAATAAAACCAATGGACCACTTTTGGTGTAGGCCCCATGATTTACCCAACGCTTTTCTACACTGCCAGAAAGCATTGGTGGCTCTCATGAGTTTGTAGTCCATGTGGTCTTTCGATTAGAGTTTACTATCGTGAAAAACACCTAGGTATTTAGTCTTGTAGACTCTTTGAACTGGGTTTGGTCCTAGATGAATTGTCCGAAGATCATTTAATCTAGTTTACCTCGCGAATAGTATCATTTCGGTATTGCCGGGATTAAACTAAAGACCTAAATTATCACACCAGGTCGTTATTGTGTTAAGGGCGGTCTGCATGAGATCACACAAAACGCTGGCATGTTTGTCATTCAGGTCGTCGGCATAAGCTAAGGTGAACTAAGACTTTGGCAACTGCTATTTCCAAAGTCGCAGTTAACAGTTCAGCGCTCTCTTTTTAACATATGCTCCACAAATATCCTCAAATGGCTTCAGATAACTATTTTTCAACTTGTTTTGTACATGTATGGATATTTCTTTTAGGTTCTGGTCAATCCCGATTATCTTCCAAAAGCTGTATATGCCAAAAGTGGCAGGGGCTTCTTTTATTTTAAAAGAATGCTGGTTGGCGTGTGCAAAAGTGCTTAAAAACTGTGCAAACTGATAGATCAAGTCATAGGGTTTGATTTGGAACCTAATTTTTTCACATATTTGGATTATCCAATTGTAGCAGTGGTTTCAGCTACAGGAATTCAATCAAACCAGTGATAAAATGTCTGCCATTCTTAAGTCAATCATAGAAGATCGGACATTTCTAGGGGTATGTGGGTAGTTTAGTAATTATATCTGTCGTTTTTCATCAATCTTGAGCCCTATTTTTATAACTCCAGATAATTTTTGAATCAGCTCTGGTCTTAGCCAACCCTCTGACTACTCTTAATTGTTCATGGTCCCAAAAGTCTTTTTTGTTGTTCTACACGTCAACAAAATCCGTTTACAGGAAAAGAAAGTATCTAACCACGGAGAGGAAATGTTTGGCTGTTATCACGGTTAATAAACAATTTTCAGAGTGTTCACGGTCATCAGTAAACATGCATCTTTGCGCTTTCTTTAATATCTTAAAGATCCAAGTGGCCGCCTGGGCATTCTGCATTTGGGTCATTGTCCCTAAACTGATTATTTATACGATTATTGTTATCATTTTAAATATTTAATAATTTTACATGAATAATTTACATGATTACTTGATTACACGAACTACTACTAAACTGCTTCTTTCCGAACTCTTGGACACATTTGAATAATGACAATTTGGGTGATGGGCTTTACAGGAACACAAAACCACAGTTTGAAATATAAGGGCGATCCCTAAAAACCCTATAGGAGCACTACAGTCGCGGGAAGGTTATAAAGTATGAGAAACAATTATTAGTTCAACCGAATCTAAATATGTTATTTCAAAAATATGGACAATTTTTACATTTTCTATAATTGTTTGCAGATTATT